>VWZG01003933.1:370725-417475 GCA_013396735.1 Grallaria varia | reverse complement strand
GAGGGGGCGCGGCGCGCGCGTGTCACGTGGCGCGCGCGGAGGGATCACGTGGGGCGCGCGGCCGGGGGGGCGCGCCCGGCGCCATTAGAGGCGTGAGGGGCCGGGCGGGAAATGGAGCCGGGCCGGGGCCGAGCCCACGGCCACGGTCACACCCACGGCCACGGCCCGGCCGAGGGAAGGGCGGGGCTCTGCACGCGAGGGCTGAGTGACACTGATACGGGCAGGTCCGGTTCTGCCATTCCCTGACTTCGTCAGCTCTTTTCACGCGTTGTTTTTATACGGAGCTTCGTTTTCCTGTTGGCCGCTTCCCGCATAAGCGTAAATAAACTCCGAAGGGGAGGTGAAAGCGCAGCTGATGGTTTGTCTCCTGCCTCAGTCACTCCTTGCCACTGGCTCGCATTTTTTCAGTTTTCCTTAAGTAGTTTTTCCTTGTTCGCCAGAGCCAGGCACAAGGACCTCCCCTGTGTTTGTTCCGCCGCGATGCCCCCGGATGCTGTCGCACCGAGGCTGCTGCCCTGCCTGTGCAGGGCCTGGGTCAGGTCCATCCCACTTCTCGGGCAGTGTCTCTGGTCATCAGCCCACCACCCTTGACCACCAGGCTTTTTTCCTACAAGTAGTTCCTAGTTCTGCATTCCGGTGTAGCGGTGAGCCAGAAGCTGTTCCATGGCTGTCTCCTTGCTCCCGGGTTCTCCCTGGTTATGCTTTGACCTATTCCAACATTCAGATCTGCGTCTGTTGACGTTTTCACTACTGGCAGCTCTGCTGCTCCAGGTCTGGTTTTGCCTTGAAGGTGTCCCTGTTGCTGTCCCTGCCCATGTTCTGCTTCTCCTGACCTGCAGAGGGTCATTTCTGGCATCCCACCTTCCCCTGTCCCTGCCTGCTGCAGTCCAGCTTCCTTTGCCATCAGCTGAACGTTTGTCCACAGCTGCTCCCAGCTGTACAGTCCCCTCCATGGAGTCCACCAGGACTCCGGAGGGACGTCACTGCTTTTGGATGCACATCCAGGTGTGTCCGAGGCCTCTCCCTTGGGGCCACCCAGCCTTGGCTGATAGAGGGAAGGCTCTTAGGGAAGAACAACATAATCTAATAAACTCCTCTCTGTATTTAACATACATTCAACTCTACAGCTCATGGTTTTGTATATTTGAGTGGGATAATGCTTCTGATGTATTTACTTTTACTTGTATATAATGTTTTCCTTTCCACGATGTGTTCCTCTGCACCTTAGAAACACAGCGTTCTTTTTCTCAGATATTATAGACAGCAGTAAATGCGAGTGTTTAAATTCTCTGAAACCAAGGAAAATATTATTTAAAAGGTTCTCTTAACTCTAAAAGGAAAGTATGCTTACAGTTCTGATTACATACATAAATAAATCTGTCATCAGCAAATGCAAAACAAATTATTATAGAGAATCTAGCTTAAACACAGCCTGTCACAGCAAATTTAATTAAAAACTGGCACGTATGTGGATTATTTTCCACCTTCACTGGGATGTGCCTGATCAGAAAGGAAACCAACCAGGCAGGCCGGGAAATTGTGGAAAGACTGTCAGCTCCTTTGAGTGCTGCATTCAAATATATATCTAATCCAATTAAACCCAAATAAGTGGTCAGAGGCTATGGAATGCTTTCCCAACAAGTCCTCCTGTGACAGAACTCAGTGCACCTATTTCAGGGAAGCTCTGCTGTTGCTGAGAGCAGACAGGAGTGGGTATCAATTGCTTTTCAATCTACTTAAATACACTGCCAGTACCTGCACTTAACATTGGGTCTTTTGCCTCAACAAGGCTACACTAAAGCCTCAATTCTGGAAAGGACAGAGATGTGTTTTAAGAAAATTATTAGTTCCGTGCTCAAAGTAAAAGGCTGTGTTGGGAGAGAAGAGATGGTACTTACTGAAAAACGATGGCAGATAATGAGAAGCAGGAGGAAAAAAAAGTCTTTTATTTCTGCTAAGAAGAGTTTGTCCAAGGAGAAGCAGTCTCTGCAATTCAATAGGATATTAGGAAACAGCTAAGCCATACAATCAGTTGGTGTAAATATGCCATGGTTTGGACTATCTCCATGTTCATATGAAGTGCAAGAGTCACATGGATGAGCTCATCCTACAATCAGGGTTTAGAAATTCCCTGTACTGTTACACGCATCTGCTTTAACTGTTAATTTGTGTTCTGTAAATAGGTCTCCTGAAAAATGAATGTCATCCTGAGAAGGGCTGTGAGCCCCGGGGCCAGCACTGCCAGGTTTGGGCCAAGGACAAATACCACAGAGCTGCCCTACAGTGCCACTCGTTAGTAGAGATTTCAGATTTTTGTGCTCCTTTAAAACTGAAGCCACATCTCCCCACATCATCATCAGTCTGTTAGTTTGTTATTTGTCTGGGGCATTGGAGCCGTGGCTTTCTTGGTAGCTGCTGTAGGAGTATGGCATTTGCTTTTGGAGCAGATCAGCATGCTCCTGAACTCCCCATGATCCCAACAAAACACAGGCATTAAGCACATACAATTTTCCCAGCATTATTTAAAAAGACCTCAAGCCTTTGTGCGGGGGTGACAAGAGAGAGAATTAAGACACGTTAAGATGTTTTATGAAGATATATTTTAACTTCTAAGGCACTCAGGAACCATGGTGATGCTTCCTGAAATTGCTTAGATATGAGCTCTGATCCACAGGGAACTATCCTAGGATTCAGAAAGAGCATCAGATGCTGATAACTTTTAGTCAGCACCTACCTGGGTTTGACTGAACGGGTGACACAGAGCTGAAGTCCCTTGAGATCTTCATTTGAATGTCAACCACTGCTCTGACAGCATCAAGTGACCTCAGTGAAAATGAGAGTCTCGCTGTAATCTCATACTGTTGGGAAGTTAAAAAAACAACCTCTCACCCAAATTGCTGGGTACCTGATGCCAGAATAAATTTACTTTTCCCCCCAGTATTTCCTTTTTTCTCCATTCAACATTCTGATGGGGTGTGCAGGAGGCTTATGGTGGCTTAGACAGCATGGAGTTAAAACTAGTAAACAGATTGCTGTGGCTGTTCTGTGCATGCCAAGGGGAGTACACAAGATTATTAATTGCAGAATGATACTGTCAGTAACAGCCTTGATCCTGTACTGGGCATCCTCCTGTCACTGTCAGAACCTGTCACTGTTGTAGGAGATGTCTTGTATTATCCATCATGTTCTGGGGAGATCTGCTGTTCACAAATATAATTTGAAAACACAGTTGCAATTTCAAGTCATTTTAACGTTCCTTAGTTTTGAACGTGTAGTTTACAATTACACTCTTAATATTCTAAAAGGGATCCATTTTACATGAACCTTAAAAGCTTATTATATAATTCTAACAATTTGAATTAATATACTGACATTTTGTTGCTGTCTATGTAAAATGAAGTTGCTTTTATTTTTCATCTGCAGTAGCAGCAGCAGCATCCAGGCACTGTCCTGCAGTTCAGTAATGGAAATTTCCCAGCCTCAAAGCACACTCTGTCTCAGTCAGCTGCAATAAAACTCCAAGTGATTTCAATATTGTTGTGTGCTTTACTTGTCCTCGGTTATCTGGAGCTTGTATCTTTTGAAAACCAGCTACTCCTCATGAGCTTGCTTCATCTTGCCCAAGACTTACAATTCAGTAAATAGGCTGGGGATGATAAGAGAATTGAATCACCAGATAAAGAGGTATTTTACAGGACCGACAAAACAAAACAGACATATAGTCAGTATTTATACAGAATGTTGTAGTGACTTGTGAGTTGTCACTGAGTACATGACCCCCTGTCTTCTTGTGCTGAACCTTTATGCACTGGAAGGCTATTAACTTCTTACAAAAAGATTTAGCTAGTACATGATGTCAGTCTTTTGATCTCTGTATTTCTGGGATCATTGATTGCTAGGAAAATACAAGGGGGAAAAAAAGGGAGATAAAATCATTGCAAAACCTCAGAAATCTAATAATTTACAAACACTAAACCGTGCAGCCTGTTTCCCCCACTTGTTCTCTGTTCAGCTGTAGGCAGGACAAGTGGTGCCTCCAGCAGAGGCAGAAGTCGAAGTATGTAGAAACAGGATTATTAGGGGTTTATGGTGTCCAGATATTGCAGTAGCTCAATTTTTAACACTTCTTGCTCATAGCTAAAGTGTAGGGATCATTTGTGATGAAGAGGTTGGCTGATGTGAGGACAGGGGAGAAATGGTGATGCAGGAAAGAGTAAAAGAGAATATGGCAGGGAGGAATGTAAATTAAAGTTAAAATGACCGGGTAGTGGGGCTGGGCAATGGGAGCAGAAGGGCTGTGAGCTGGAGGGAGGATATCCAGGCCCCACTGCATCCAGCTCTGTGCAAGTGAAGCCCTTGGCAGACACACAAGTCCCTTCATGGAGAACTGTTTTGGGGAATGATGCCAGGCCTTCTAGAAAGAGCTCAGCAGGACTTGTTTTCTCTGACATCATTGTCTGCTGGGGTGACATCATCACAAGTACCTGTGTGGCCAGTGACTGTGGTGGCACAGGCACATCCCACCTGTCTGCCATTGTTAGATTTAGTCTAAAGATGGGCAGTGGCTGAACAGAAACAAGTGCCAAGGGACATCACACCAATGGCATTCTGAGATCTTCACCTGAAAGTCACCAGGGTTGAAAATTGAGCCACTATTGATACAACATCACATGACAAGTGTGTGGAATGCCTTTAGGAGCAAGTCGGAGGCCGTAGCACAAATTCTGAATATAAGGTTCCATGTGCAAATTGAACTGTCCTACTGAGCTTTCCTGTCAGATCACATGGAAACAGGACTGATTCCCTCTTCTCCTCTGCTGGGCAGGTCCTGGCCTTGCTGACATGGAACTGCAGAAGAGGTACCTCCAGATGTATGGCTGAGACACTTCAGGCACCTGCAGGGGAATCTGCATCTTTGATCTCTGAGCTGCACCTGTGCTGTGGGAGGGAGGGGAGGCATCCATCTCCTTTCCTTGCACTTTGTCCAATCCACTGACCTGACAGCCCAGAGAGTCTGTGCTGCTTATTTTTAATAGATACTGTATACATTACAGACATCCATTTCTACAGTCCCAAACTGATGAATCATCATTCTTTAAAGCAAACATTTCTTTTGCAATTTTGCATATCTATGGCAGATAAAAGCTGTACAGAGAATAGAGGTTTCCTGAAGGAAGTGGTGTCACCATATTTTGAAAAAAAGAGCCAAGCTGTTGGAATCTGTGTTGCATTACAGGGTAATGCAATACCTCTGAGCACTTCCTGTTTATCATGAGAGATACAGTTTTCACCACATCATAAAACTTTCAAGCATTTGTTAATAAACACCCCTAGAGAAAAAATAATATCCAAATATACAACCCCTGTGGCATCTGTCATTATAAACAAAAGAAGGTTTTCATTATATGTATCAGAGGACTATTTGAGGGAGAGAAGCAGATTCTGAGGGCCCCATCCACCTCCTGCTGAAGGCCATGTTGCATCTCTCATTAGGTCATTGCACCCCAGCACATGATTCTTCTTGTATGTAAACAGCAAGATGCTTGAATGAGCAAATGTAATTTTTACTATCATCATTTGTTGGTTTTTTTAAACAATGTGGGGACACAGAGAATGAACATCTGCAGAACTGCAGCACAGAGTCTTGCATGAAAATGGCAAAAGTAAGGTTTGCTTCTAACAACAATAATCTGCCAGTGCTGAGGTTCCTAATCAAACACACAAATTGTGCAGATGTTCACAGCGGTGCTGTCTCCCTGTGTGGCCTTTCTCACTAGACAGCATTGTTGCCTCAATTAATTCTTCTGGATAAATTAACCTCGCTGGAAGAGGTAGAGCTGGGGAGCAGAAGGCTGCAGATTTTTCAACACCAGCAACCTCGGTGTTGCAATTTGCACCCCAGCAGATAAAATCTTTGGCGAGGAAATGCAAATTATTGTGACTGATTCAGGATGTTCCTGTGATGGTGGCTGGGACCTGGTCTGCAGCTGAGGGGCACACGGGGTGGGGGGGCAGGAGGGAATCTGAGCTTTCTGCCAATTCCACAGGGAAGATGCATTTTGGTAGGTGCCCGTACAACAACAGTGCTGAACAGTGAGACGCAGGACAGGCTTGTGCCTCTTACAGCTTCACCACTGAAGGAGGCTTGTTAAGTTCAGAGAAAACTACAAGGCTTATCTGTTTGTTCAAGATGGAAACATCTGAACTGCAGTTTCATGTGGTAAAATCCTGCGGCAGGAAAATTCAAGATGGGTAATGACTGTGTACAATTCTTACTTCTTTAAATGATTATAACATTTCAAACTCTGCCACACAGACTGTTATAAGCTAGACCAGGGAAAAAATTGAACCTCAGAAAGATTTTCCCTCCAGCTGCCAGCACTAGATCTAGCAAAATTCAGTTAATGATTAAGACATTTGTAGCTTTTCGGATTTTGAAAGTTTTAACAAGGGGAAAATTATCTGGCTCACATTATCCTTGTCTTACCTGACATATGGTGGCTGTTATTGCAGATATGAAGAGTCTCATGATAAGAGATGCCTTTTCTAAGTCAATACATCCACTGTAATCAGGCACTACATTTATCTTACTGCATTACCGAGTCTCTGGGTTTTGTACAAGTGACACAAAATTGTTGTGAGGATCTATCAGTGTCCTGCATCTCAACTAACTTTTCAATATGATGTCTCATTTACCACTAATGTTAACAGCCAAAGTGAATCCCTGGCCTGAAAATCCCCAGAGAAAGACACTGCTTTAGAAAAAAGAACAAGAGAGAACACCCCTCTTTTTGAAGGATATGGCAAAATATCTGTAGGATGATGCTCTGCATCCAATTTTACGTGTACCATTAATGGCAGCAGGGTAAGATTAAGTGATTATTCTCTGCCAAACAGTTCGTGTGGGGGAGCAGACAGCAGATGTGCAGCCACTTAGCCTATGCCTTGTGCACCAGACCGTGGTATGGAAATGCATGTGGATATTTAATTGTTATTCAACTACGAGTTGCTTGGATTTATGAGTCTGGGAAGCACATATGCTGCCATAAGAAATGAGTGTTTATTAGCACAGGAGCTGTGCTGGCCTTTCCCACAGAGATGCAAAGTACCCCCATCTAGAGAAGACAGATTAAAAGGGGGCAGCACACCACTCTCATGTCCCATTTACCTTGGTGAAGTGCAGCTGGATAAATGCCAATGTAAGGATGCATTTCCATCATGAACTCTGAACAGCTTTTACTGCTGCTTATCACAGATGATAAAAATGCAGCAGCTGTCCTTTTATCAAATCCCAGTTCAAAGAAATGTATGTCTAAATAAGAGACATAAGCAAGACTCCACCTTCAGGGACAGCTACATGGATACGCAGGAACAAACTCTCTAGGAGCTAAATCAGGAAGTTGGGACCATCATCCTGTATTCAACCATTTTTTCAGTGCTTGTTGCAGCAACCTTCTGTGGTTACTCTGCACGTGTCCTCTTTCCTCCTTGGTTCCCCTTCCAGGACTCTTCCCCATGCCAACATCCTCCCGAGCTCCTGCAGTCCCATTCAGTCCTTTCCCTGCTGCGTGGGCTGGCGCTGCTGGGTGACCTTCCCTCACCCATCCAGTCACCCTCCTGGTCAGGCTGTGTCCTTTTGAGGGAAGCCCCACCCAGGAGGTGAAGTGGCAGGCTAGGCATCAAACAGCAGTGAGGCATCCCCAAAAAAGGCCCAAATCTGCAGCAAAAATCTGATGTTCTTACCTCTCCCACTCACTGCAGTTCCAGTCTCCATTCCCGAAGTGTCCAATTCTTCTCCTTTCCTGGGCTGGTATGTTTTTTACTGAATTCATCTTCTTGCAGTTTACTGAGCTGCATGAGCTCGTTACAGAGCCAGACAAGCACCAGAACTGTACAAAGAAAGCAGCAGGGCTGGAAGCACAAGCATCATTTTGATACCAGCAGTCCTTTGGATTTGGCTCAGCTGCCAGGTGATATCACTCCCTAGGACGAGTTTCAGCTGTAAAACAGAGAGGTTGGACTGCACTGCTGAGAAGCCTTCAGACACTTCTCTTGCCTTTGCCATCCTTTGCTGCACTTTTCTCTGTTCCTGAAAAATGCAGGAAAAAGGAATCATAAAGGTAGTTTTGTAGTGACTCCCTCACCGCCTCCTTTCTGCTCATCCTCTGCCTCTCCTGTTTCTGCCATTTACCCTTCCCAAAGTCTTTCTGCTTTAATTCTCCGTGCTCCTGCTGGCTTTGTGCTACCACCTCACAAGCCCCTGTTGTCCCCTAGGAACGTCCTCCTGATCCAGGGCCTTTTTCCTTGCAAACACACTGCACAAGCCAGACAGACAAATGCAGGCCTCCTTTCTCAGGACAAGTGTTCAGAAAAAAAAAAACAACCCCAAACCAAACCAAGTCTTACACAATCCCCAAGACATGCGCATTACTCACCAAAACAATCCCGGGGATCCTATTTCTGCCCCTCAGCGCTCGGTTCTCTCCAGTAGCACCAGTGCCCAGAAGGCAGGACCCAGTGAGGGCTGTGGGTGAACAAACCCAGCGCGGCGATGATGGAGGGCTCTGCTTTGTGCAAGGATCAGAAACTGCCCTGCTGTGAAGGACAGAAGTATCTTGCTGTGTTTGTTTTGTGATGTGGTCTGATCATTTATACTGTTGAATTAATAAAAATAACAAGATAGAAGCTTTCCAAATGGAATCCATTGCTAACTGTCCCCCGTTGCTCTATCCTTGTTCCATTAGGAAGTGCACATTTTCTGGTAAATCAAGACAGAAATAAATAAATGCGTTTATATTGTAGGGGAAAAAAAAGGCCTTTCTAGAAATACTGTAGAAACAGTCACATCATCTATTTCTGTCTTTTATAAAAGGCAGGCTGTGTCCTATTATCATCAAGGAAGAAGTAAACAAATGTAATTTAATCAGTTCTGTCTTTCATTGATTTGCATCAGCCAGAATAAAAGACAAAGGCAGAATGGAAAACAGCAGCTTTGTGCTAAAAGTTTGAATGCACAAAATACTTCTTTCTCCAGCTGTCAAACATTAAAAAACGCTCTGCATACCAGTAATAATAAAAGTGTCAAACAATTGACCACAATGGGAATCACAATGCTTCATTAAAAGCTCTAAAGCAGGGCAGAAAAGCTTCCAGCCGTTTGCTAAACAGAACTAAATGCTCAGATACTTTCAAAAAGTGTCAGAAGATGCTTTCATCTCGTCTAGTCAGGCAGATAAATATCCCTTTGCTTATTGCAGCCCTGTCTCCCAGCCCGTGCCGCTCCCCAGCGACAGCCGCGGGTGCCTCTTGCTGTGCCGGGGCTGCGGCTCCTCCCGCAGCACCGCAAGAGGTTAATGTGCTCCGCGGCGAGCAGGCTCCACTGCGTGAGGTGCAGGGATTTAATCGGTAATTTTCTATTTACATATGTAATTATGTATTATTTGGAGAACGTAACCTATTTGTTCAGCTGACAGGCGATGTTGTGATAAGGAATTTCAGCAGACGGGGTATTTATAGATCCTTTATCTCTACGTACAATCAGAGCTAAAACGTCAAACAATACCCCGAATGAAGGGTTGTTTCAGTTCAACTTTTCCCCATTGTTGCTTTTCCTTTTTTTGTTTTTTTGTTGTTTTTTTTTTCTCCCTCTGTCTGGTTACTGCCTAAAACTTGGCAGTGAGAGAAAAAAGGGAATGTGACTCACACTGACAACTTCATTTGCTGTAAGAGACCTCAGTAATTGCTCTAACCCACTTACAGGAAAGCTACCCCTCCTCTCTCTCTCTTCCTCCGCCCTTGGACAGACAGAGGCCACGCTTGTAACAGGAGCAGCCGCTGCTCTCAGGGTCATGCTATCACTTATGGAGTAACTAGGCCTCTTTCTTTCTCCTTCTCTTCCTCTGGAGTTCAAGTTAACCCCTCAAAAGAATTCAGAGCAGCTTCAGTTTAAGGGGCGTCTTCCTGCCACGGTTTTCCAGGAGCCAAATAACCAGGGTTTGCAAAGGGCTCCCGGCTCCAAGGCAGCAGGGATGGGGTGGCGGCTCCCACAGCTTGGCTGCCGGGATAGAGCGGCCAAGGAGTCAAACAATTGTTGCCTTTTCCTTTCCTTTCCTTATGGGCCGGGGGCAGGGAATGGTAAATAGGCACAGGAGAAGAATCAGCAGAGTGCCAAGCAGCACACTACCAAAATATATTTTTGTTTTTACTTACATAATCAACACGAGAGCGGCATTCGTAGTGAGGTGGCGGAACAGATGGCAAAGCCTTCGTTTTCAGCAAGACGTTAATTAACAGCAACTCTGGTTTCTGATGGAGAAATAGGTTTGTTCTGCTATAGCAGGGTTAAGATGGGTGCTTACTACATAAGACAAAGCTCAGTTTCCCCAGACAGAATTGTGATCTTTGTATTTCTTTCCCATTACATTTCTGTTGACTTTTCCAGGATACTCTCTAAAACACAGCAAATGCAAAGCCTTAATACAAACCATCCCATTTGGGTCCGAGCAGTACCTTGGGATTCTCCTTGCAAACACTTCTGAACTTTCTGGGGACATATGAACGCAAAGAGGAAAGAGAAGAAGAGTTAATGATTGAGAGAGCTTTGTGCAACTTGCACTGCAGGTGAGGCTTGTGTTATATACAGATACATGATTCGAGTTAAAGCTTTCTTAGATGCTCTGCACGAAGTTCTCTCCTCCCTCTTCCCTCTGTTCCACACACTTGGAATTAACATGTTCAGCACACTGATGCAGCTGAGTTGGAAAGAGCTATCCCAGGGGGACTGAAGCAGAAAGTAGCTATGCAAGATATTTATTCAAACCACAGGCAGAGAATACATCACCCAGCCACAATGAACAGGGAAATGGCACATGCAGCTGAAAAGTCTGCCCTCTCTTTTTCATCTGATAAGCTGGCTGGGCAGCCAGGAGCACTCACAGCCCCCAGACATCCCTCCCTGTGCTGCCAGGTGAAGGGACATTCCTTCTCCCTGCTTTGCACTCACCATCAGAGGCTCTCCAGAGTCACATGCCCAAGTCCTGCAGAGGCCTGTGGGCCACATTCCTCCGGGGATTACATCCATCCCCGGGAAGAGAGATGCAGGCCAAAAGGGATGGGCAAGCAGTGGGGAGGGAGGAGCTGAGGGGAGCAGGGGAAGGAGTGAGCTGTAGAGAGCCTCCAAATGAACACAGGCAGGAGCTGGAGGGCAGTACTGCAGGACAGACAGAGAGGAATCAGCCGTACACTATAAAAACATTATATAAAATAGGGCGACAGGGCATCTAGATTGATCCTCTGTGGGGCTTGGAAATGAACCCATTATTCCCACGTCTCAGCACTCGTCCCTGTGCTGCCAGCAAATCTCTAACACCTGACAAGAAATGTCTCTGCCCATTCTAGTGACATGCACATCTAGAAAGGATGCTTTTCCATTACTCCCACTTTCTCCGTGCAGGCAGTAGATGGTTGTGGGTCGGTGCTGCAAAACTGCAAATGATGCCCCTACTCATTATCCAGAGGGAGTGAATGATATTATTGTAGAAGATTTTTTTAATTTTCTTTCAATGTGTATGTTAAAAACAGTTGGGATGAGTTAAAAACTACATTATAAGAATACTGCAGTTATGAAGTCTTAGCACTAAAAAATGAGTATATGCCTGAACTAAGGATGTCTGTTCCACCTTTCAGCAGCTACTTTTTGATCAGGTAGGCTCCCATGCCATAGTGCTCTCCACCATGAGAAAGTGCATCCTGACATTGTCAGACAGAGCACAACTGGCCTGCAGAATTGTACAAGATTGGGGCCTCCATCAGTTCATGTTCTGTTAAACCAGAAATGGGCCACAGAGTATTTTGTATACATCAGATGGCAGAGAGTCTTTGCAGGATGGTTTTCAGGAGAAGTGCCAGATATCACTGAAACTCTGCTTAGGAGGTGCAAAGTGGAGGAAAGAAAAGAATACAAGAAATTGTATTCTGCCTCGGCTGTCCTCCTTTTGTAGGGGTTAATAGGGAGATGTGAGAATCAGCAGAACAGCTTCTGTACTTACAGCTGCTTTTTTGGGAGGTGAGAAGGGTGACAAAAAACTCTTTGCAGATATTACCTCAAAAAAAAACATAATCAGCATAACAAGAATTTAACTCTTCAAGCAAAAGCAAAAAGAGAAGGACCAACAGATGCACAGACAAGCAGTGACCTCAGTGGAGCTGCAAGGCTGAATTTGGCTCCAATTCTATGAAGTACTTTCAAAGCAGGAGCATTGTGCATACAAATGAGCATTAAATAATTTGCATCATTAAGAGAGCTCTGAGCAGCTCATCTGGACTTTGAAAAAAGCTAAAGCAAATGTACATTGTTTGAATACCATTAGGGACAGTCATTAAGGAGCATTAAGATATCCAGAGTATTGACACAGAGCTGTAATAAGAGACCCATCCTCCCTTCCAGGTTATTTTCTTTATTGATTTCTATAATTTCTTACATATGGGCTTTACAGTATGACCGAGCTCAGCAATTCATGTGGGAGCACCCCTTAAAGAACTCCACAATTACTTCTTTTTTTATAGTACATCTTTTAATTTTGCTTTTATAGAAACATAGCCCTGTTTGGTGTAGATACCACAGGCAATTACAACCCCAGTGTATACCAAACATAAAGACATATAGGTAAATGGATTTCCCCAGGATGACACACACAGTGTAACAGAAATAGCCAAAAGGGTCTGGGTGTCCCATTTCCTGGTTTGACCATTTCCCTTGATCAGCTCCAAGCAGAGCTGCTGCAGCACTGGGATAAGCTGTGGCCTCACACCATATCTCAAAGGCTTGGAAACATGTTTCCCAAGCAGGGACAGCGCAGAAGAGGTCAGGAGAAGCACACAAGTTGTGCAAAGAACCAAAGGTACAGCACAGTTGAAGGTACCCAAGTGCCAGAGCTGCAGGAGTTGAGGAGTGATAGAATACTGAGAGCTAAATATGTGCAGCAAAGTGCAAAGGGGGAGGCAGGGGCAGGCACCAGCCCACAGGCAGTTGAAGGGGAGCTGGAAGGAATCTTTAATGAAGGCAGAAATCGCTCTGGGTGACTCAGAATATTGGTATTCACAAAGAGAATTGAGAACAGGCAAAAATAAATAAAGCTGAAAGCAAAACCCAAAGGCCAAATCCCTCTCAATAGCCCAGAACACTGATATAATCTGAACAACCAAACAACAGATCCTTGTGAAAACCTCTCTCCGGGTACTTCCTGCACACCAGCCCCTCGCGAGGGCTGCGAGCAGCTCCCACCGGCCCAGCCCACAGCTCTGCAGGCTGCTGGTGTGCTGACACCCTTTTTCTTGCAGAATGCAGCCCTGGTGGTCCTTCCTCCACACCCCCATCCCTTGGCTTTCCTGTGACATCTCAACTAGTGCATTGTGTAACCTCACAAACTTCCCTTGAGCCCTGAGCGGCTCAGCATGGCTTTCATGAGCTGCCAGCTTTTGTACATGTCACAGGCACACACATCGGCCCCTGACAGACCCACAGTTGCAGTGGCTTTATTTGTGAGTGGATTTATGCCAGCCAACTTCCAGATCCTGCTGCCATCAGCCAAAAATGTATGCAGGCAGCATTTAACTAAAATCCCAAGTCCTACAAGTTTTACACTGAATACTGAAAACCAGGTTAGTTTCAGTTTTATTTTTTTATACAAGCATGATGACTTTTTGCCTTTCTTCTTCTAATTTTGCATTAAAGAGTTGTTAAAGAAGTTATAGTTATGTATTTGGAACTGAAATCATTAAGACTGAAGAACAGGAAAGACTTCTTGACAATGAGATCTATTAGTCAATGGAGTGGCCTCCCAAAGGAGGTGATGGGAGCACAAGAAGTGCTTTATCAGAGCCAGTATTAAGTGCTCCAAGGGATCCAGCCAGCTCCAGAGGATTGCCGTGAGACACGGCCCTCAGCAAGGCAGGACTCCTGCCATTAGCCTGCTAATGCACATCCTGGCCTGGCCAACTGCTGTTGGGAGTAGCTCACTGACTTAAAATTTCATTAACAAGAAAATATTAGAAGACAGTTTTCTAATGGCAGAAGCAGCCTCTGCAACGTGTCTTCCCATTACAAAAGGTTATTAGTTACTAGTCGAGTGAAGAAACAAACAGTTTTCATTAGTATTTGTATTAGAGTTTATCCACTAACTTTTCCTTAAACTACCTCAAACTCAAACCCACTACATTGCTTGCATCCCCTCTATGTCTAATTTACCCTGCAGAAAACAGTCTGTTTCCAATCTTTTGCCAGCATTACCAAAGAGATCAAAAAGTAAAAGCCACCAGTTGCAAAGGGGCTTAAGGCTGAGAACATAATCTATAATCTCTTTACCTTAGAAACCAAACAAAGCCAAGACAAAAACTGAAATGCTACAATTGGGACAAAAAGCAGCCTTATACATTTTTCCAGGAAGAAGAACATAACTGGGGAGGTGTGTATGTGGGGGAAGATGAGGCAAGTTTTCAAAGGTTTTAGTGTCAATACAAAACTGAGCACTTGAAATGTTTTCCTTATAGTTGTCTGGTTAATATCACTGTAGTGTGCAGCAGGAACATTGTGTCAGTGTTCAGCTGGTAACTCCCAAACACACTGTATTTAGACTTTAAATGTAACGTTAATACTGAAAGTCTGGGGTTTGATCTTCAGTTTAGTGTCCTGACCCAGCAGGATACCAAAAGTGTACAGGCAACCAGTACTAGATCTGTAGTAGTAGGAAGGTCTGTCCATGTATGATTTGATACTTCAAACACTTTGAAGAGATGGAAACCCATTGGAGGGTAGGACAGAGAGAGGGGGAGGATTACTGTTTGTTTTTAAAAGCAGACTCACCGATACACCACCAAAGCCTCCCTGCACTGTTGAATTTGACCTTTGTATCAAAGCCAAGGTTCTCGTTCTTCAGAAAGATATGAGGCTTCAGGTGACAGGTAGGACAGAAAAGAGGAACTGGCAGGGCCATTTCAGTGCCTGATTCACTATCCCATCTCAAGTCCCTCATAGCAGGGGCTCAACAGGAGCTGGGCTGGAGCTCTTTTTGAGAGCCAGCACTAAAGACACGGTACCTTTAAAGACCAATGACCTTCAGCCAGTTATATCTGTTAGGGAAAACTCTTGATGTGCATGCACACTTCATCCCATGCTGGTCATTCCAGCTGCTGGAACAGTTGTGTGGAATCAGCTGTATCAACAGAAAACAATTGGGTGAAACATCTGATGTCAGTGGCCCGACTTGCGTTACCTGTGCCAGTCTGTAACCCAGCAATTAGATCCATCGTTAGCAGCTTGGCTTAATTATAACTTAGAACTTCTCCAAGCATAGACTTTGTTCAAGATTTTAAATTATTATAATTAATTATACAGAAAGCCTGAAGTGTCTTTGCATCCATTGTTAATTTTTTTTTTCCTTTCCCCACACTGCCACCAGAACTTGGTTTTATAAAGGAACTGGGCTGTCAACTGAAAGAGAGGTACCTCTTGTAGCCTGAAGAGCACACAGAGACGTCCCTTTTATGTCTTATATAAGGAAAAACAAGGCTTCAGAATTTTTTTAATCTCAACTAAGAGATGCAAAAAAGGAATCTCCTTCTAACCTATACTTGTTTAGTCCCACTCTTTACATGAATTATTTGTTTCTTGCCTCCCATTTAAAAGGCTTTTTGCACTCTCCCCACGTTACTGCTGCTGGCCATTATCAGGAATCTGGTATTGGACAGCTGGGCCCCAGCTTGAACCAGCTACTTGAATCTTAACCAGTAAAAAGCAAACCACGGAATTAGTGCCAGAAACATTGCAACTTCTTCAGACATGGGGAAGGAAGGAAGGAAGGTGTTATCATGCGAAGAAACGTTTCCCACTCGGCTTTCCAGTGCCCACTGGGTGCAGGTATGAAGAGAATGACCCAATATGCTCAGGGCTCATTGGCACGGTGCGTGGCCACGGCCAAAATCCCGCACACCCTTTCCCACGGCTCTTTGGTTCTGCCCGGCCAAAGGAAGGCGGGAGCCCTCTAGGGGTGGCACAGGAGCCCTGGAGGAACACTCGGCACCTGCAGAGCCACTGGCCTTTTCCATGCCGAGCCCCTCCTTCCTTACCTTGGGACAGGAGCAGCGTCCTGGCGTGTGCAAGGGCTGGGGAGCTGAAGGTCTACGCAGAAAATCAGGCTGGGTACAAGGAAGTCACGGGCTTTTTCCTGGAAGTGCCTACTCCACAGCCTGGAATGTGATGTGGGAAGTCCCTTTGCTATGGCTTGTGCAACCTTTTCCAGGGAAAACAGAACATCAGACTGCAGTGCTGTAGCTGCTCTGGCTCACCACAGCATAGCTAGAATTTTTTCTTTTAGGCTATGCAAAGGACTTGTTTTTGCCTTACTATATGCCTCAAGCATACAGCAAACTCTTGTATAAAACGAGCGGGTTTATCCTTGTCAAGGCACGTTCAAAATAGTTCTTTCCAAGAGCTGATTCTATTTGAAGGCTAGATAACAGCTGCAGCATTTAAACATTTAAATATTTTCTCATTCTAATGAGAACTTAAGATTCTTTCCAAATAGCTCAACATAACAAGAGAACGTGGCAAACCCAAATTTCAAAACATTTAATCTCCAGTTAAAGAAAAAAAGAAAAAAACAACCAACAAGCCAAAACCAAAACACACAAGTACCAAAAAGCATCTAACAAGATATTAAGAACTTGCTGTAGTGCAACAGGTAACACATTTTGTTAGATATCCAAACCAGAAAAGTGCAAGAATAGCTTAACACTTCAAAAATTCACCAAGGTTGTTTGTGTTTGGTTCTTTTTTATATAAGGGATATTGACTATAAGACACCTGTACACTCACATGTGCAAAACTGCATTACCAGTTTGGTGAAACAGGTAAATACCCATTTACAGTCTCTACGTGTCATTTACTAGCAACTTTCTGCATGACATATTCAAGGTTACGCTTCATTTCTTTGAAAGAAATAAATTTGAGACAGCAAGATGAAAGCCTGTAATCTACATTAGTGCTACCTGAATAGCAAACCTGATCTAGATGCAAAATGTTTTCTCTGGTCCTCACTAAAGAGCAGAGACATGTGAAGTCTGCATGACCAGAGCCCACATTTCTGGAAGTTCTCCTAGACCCTGAAGAAGCACTTCTGCTCACTGCATTTCCCAGGCAGAAAGGACAGGCATTTCCAGGCTGTTGGTAGAGCTGTGCCCTGCTTTCAGCTGGGACAGAGTTAATTCTCTTCCTAGAAGCTGGTACAGTGCTGTGTTTTGGATTCAGTGTGAGAATAATGCTGATAACACATTGATGGTGTAGTTGTTGCTAAGCAGAGCTTACTCTAAATCAGTTTCCCAGACACAAGAAGCTGGGAGGGAGCATGGTCAGGACAGCTGATCCAAACTGGCCAAAGGGTATTCCATACCACACAACATCATTCCCAGTGTATAAACTGGGGGCAGCTGGCCCGGGGGGTGGATCCCTGCCCAGAGACAGGCTGGGAATCAGTCAGTGAGTGCTGAGCAACTGTACTGTGCATCACTTGTTCACTTGGGTTATGCTGCTCTCTCTCAACTTCCTTCTATTCTATTCTTATTTTGTTTCCATTATTAAACTGTTCTTATCCCAACCCATGAGTTAAAAATTTTCCCCCCAGTTCTTCTCCTGGCCAGGGGTGTGGAGGGAGGAGGGAAGGAGAGAGCTTAGTGGTACTTAGTTGCCAGCTGGGATCAAACCATGACAAGCTGAAGAATTTATTTCTGCATAGCAACCCCCAGTAAAGTTCGTAGAGAATGTGGATGAAATGAGGAAATACTGGGCAAGGTAAACTGAGCATCTCTAGGAGAATTAAACAGCCCTCATTTGTGTTGTAACAGTCACCCATTGAGGCCAAAATAGAAACATCTGCCTCATCACCACTGTTATTTCATTACTTTCTACAATCTTTACAGCACATTGTCCACAAAGAAACATGTATATCATGAGGGTAGTTAAACAGGACATGAAGTTTTGTTATTCCTTGCTCAAATAATCAAAGTGGATAATGCTTTTCTGTCAAGAAACCCATCAATGACATCTAAATTTAGCTTAATGTGGCTTTAAATCAAAGTTTTACATTCTCTTCCATAGGCTTATTGGTTGCTTCTTGCTCAAACCCACCAGCAACGATGGCTGGGATCAGGGAGCAGAAGGTTGGCTCTGAGCCCCATGTTGAACACATGGGCTGCTGGAGATCTGCTCAAGGAGAAAGAAAACAGTCAGGGTGAGACAGCACAGCCAGCAAGACTCAGCAATGTCTGGATTTCACCTCCTACTGTTCAAAAGGAGACAGTAAAGCCAATGTTGGGCACCAGCAAGGAGAACCAATAGTGATGTCCAGTCCTGTTCTCAGCTCATCTGGAATGGGCTCAGAGCTATGGAAAGGCAGCACCCTTTGTTAGGAAGTGCCAGGGACACCCACGAGACATGGGAGTGACTTTGTTCAGCTCTGTATGGTCACTGGCAAAGAGCAGCTGGAGCTGCCTCTGGACTGTGGAGTTACCTGGATGATGGATTCCCATTGCTGCCTTACAAACCACAAAAGAACAGTGGCAGGCAGCTGCTGCTTATGCTCCCTGGTGAGCTCAGTGAATCACAGCCTGGGAAACTGCTGCTAAACCCAGTCAAGCAAATCCCCAGCCTACACTTTTCTGAGAATTTTCTGCTTTTCTACAGATTATTACAAGTGAATTCTCACCTCTGGAATTCTTACTATTAAAAAAATAAAATGAAAACAAACCCACAAAACATTTAGAACCATGAAATGAAAGATATTTTCAAGAGATGTGGGGTTTGATCTGAAGTAGGGTCAAGCATGCCCATAGCATCTTGACTAGAATCTACCTGATGACTCATTATGGTTATACTTACTTTTGTATTTCAAGAATCACCTTATCTGCTTTCCTCTGATGCAGCATCCTGGGTTCTTAGTAGACTTTTATTTTCTCCTTCACTGGAATAAATACATAAGCATTTAGACAAACTGCCTGAAAGATTGCATCTCTCAGATCTCCAAGACTGTTAAAAGTTGTCTTTTGTCAAGCCTCCTGTCTCTGTCCTGCTTTCCTTATCTTCCTTCCCTGGGGACATGGACACCGTCACTTCAGAAAAAAAAAAAAAAAAATCACACAGATTAGCTCAGCTTCCAAGCCATATTTATATTTTGATAGTTACCCCCCTTTTTAGAACTCCCTCTGTATTCTGCAGTAAATCAGCCCTAACATATTCTAAGAACTCATTCTCCGTCCTTCCCCTTGAGCAGTTGAAGACCACTTCCTTAACAAGTGTGCAAGTGAACAAAAACTGTCATCATCCCTGCTGCAACTTTCAGATCATTATCCCATTACTGTAAGACACATGCAGTATGCTCAGTTCAATCTGCTGTGTTACTGCAGCCAGCTGGTAAAAAGAACAAAAGAAAACAGATCGAATCAGTGAATTGGAGGTACACAGTCCTAAGATAGTTTTAGTGACATTGATTTTTTCAGGGAAGCATGCTGTGTGATCCCAAGGACTGTTTCCTTCTAGTGCTTCCACTGGTCTCTTCTCCCAGAAAAGCCCTATGGAAGGAGGTAAGATGTGACAGGGTCACTCTTCAAAGATGGGCAACATGCCCATTGTGGATCCAGCTACTTGAAGTATTAGAACGAAAAATATATTTAAAAAAAGAAACAAACAGTGATTTGAATCACTATACTTTATTAATACTTCAGAAACATCAGATCCTACAGTGGCAAGTTCTTATCCCCACCTGTTTCCAATCACTGCTTTGAAACAACTTCTTGCAATACGCAAATAGATACATGAGGCACCGTGTGAATACAAAAGTGACAATACAAAAACCCCAATTAAACCTCATGCAATACATATGTATATAAAAAAATGGTAACATAGCATAATACTCACAAGCACTATTAGAACAATCAACGTAAATGAAAGTACAATATGCATAGCATTTAATGATCAATGACAACAGGTTTCTGACCTGTGCATAAAACCAGCCAGTTTAAATAAGAGTTTTAAGAGACTAGATAACTGGTTAAGCCACAGCTTATAAAACCTGCTGTACTGCAGCTTTTCTGCTCAGGGTCACAAGTGCAGATTAGCATACAAAATAAATAAGGACTATGATTCTACAACACTTGGCTAACAGCTCCTACCTCAGAGTCACTGGCCCTCTTGCTTTAATTCAAGGTTCATTAGCCACCAGAGTGGCAAGAAATGTGCCTAAAGCAACAGCTCTGCTCTTGTACTATTTTAATACTGATAAGAATATATATTTTTAAGTCAGCAGGAATAGTCACAGGGGCCTAACCTACCACTACATAAGCACAGGAGTGATGCTGCTGAAGAGAGCAGCCCCTGGAGAACAACCCTGACTGAGGATGTGCTGCGTTACCACCCTGTCTGCTGGGCCAGCTGGGGGGAGAGACACAGCTGAGGAGGTGGAGGAAGGCAGGAGGCCTTTCCCCCCACTCTAAACAGTGCAAATGTTTGAAAACACAAACAATCTGCAGGAAGGAGGGAATACAGAGACAAGAATGTTTCTGAAGTTCTGTAATCAGGATGAGAGCTACTGTTACCTGAAATAAGCTTACGTATTCCTATGGAATAACATGCAAATAACAGGACTTTCTTCTTATGCATCCAATACTGGTCCATGCCAAGGACACAGCAGTTACTGTAGTCTCTTATCTTCCTAGCTGACATGGTACTTTTTATGCTCTTGGTGTTTCAGGCCGCCAAAGATCAGACCACGTTCACTATGGACACAGATGAAATTAAAATTATGAAGTGGCATCTAAACTGACTTCAGAGCCTATAGAGTTTACAGTCTAAGAAGCACCATTCTGGGGAGAGGGGGTATGACAAAATAAAAGGACATAAAAGATATGAGAGAAAATTGGGAAGAGAATAAGGAGGAGACAGAGCAGAACTGACTTTCAGAGGAGGAAGTTAAAAGGAGTTAAAGTTATTAAGCTAGAAGTACTTAGACTTAAAACTTCATACTGACAAAAAGAGGCCAGTATAAAGCTTTAAATCCCAATAAAACAAATACCTTGCTGCTATTACAAATGGTGAAAGAAAAAAAAGGAGGGAAAAAAGGAATACAAAGCAGCATTAATCATCCAATATTCAGCAGAATGCCTTTTAAAAAAATTTAAAAAGGTAGCACGAAAAAAAGGAAATCATAGTATTTTATTGTCCTGATAAGGTCCCCATAGGATCACTCTAGTTTCCTAGCTATTATCTCTTTATCCTTGGACATCCAAAAAGAACCATCATTGCTTAGATAAAAGGATAACTAGTTCCTAGAAGGAATGATGGTCACACCTTCCAGCTCCATTTGCCAAAGCAACAAATCTTCCATATGCCGAATGGATTGTCTCAAAAATGATAATTAACCTCAAAGAGCAACCCACAAGACCAGGAAGGACCAATGAAGTTCCTGTGCATGGAAATCTAGAATCATTTAATCATTAATAAGTTCAGTACTTGATATATTAATGTCCCCTGGCAATTAGTAATCGATAATGATCATCTAACTAAATATATCTGGGCTTCATGACTAATTTTCTAAAGAGCTGAATGCATCTTCTCTGTTCAGACTAAAAAGCACACAATAAGACATAAAGCCCTGACTGAGAGGGGTGTTATCAAAATAAAGCAGACATTACAAAGCAGACAAATTCATTTGCTTAAACCAGTGGTTTTCAGCCAACAGTGCACTGCCAGCTCTTCCAGGCTGCTTTTTTTTATTCTGTTGTTTGCACTCCAAGAAGCTTGAAAACATTTCTTTTCCTATTGATTTTGTCTTCTTGTGTTTAACAAAAGCTGCATCTCGCTAAATTTTCTATGTGGCCAACACAGCTGTCTCTTGTTTATTTTTGTGTGCACCAGCAGCAGCAGGAGGAGCTTGGAAAACACATTAACCAGGAACGCTGAACAGCTTGGGAGTGTTCAGGCTCTGAGGGGTCACACCAAAATAAAGGTTTAAGTGGTTCTCTGCAAGATTTGGGTTTCCTGCTCCATGTAGAGATAAGGTTATCTATCACAAGAACCTACCAGCTCATTTTAAGGCAGTATTTTAAGAAGTGTCTATGACAGACAGGTGTTCAGAGGTCCAGTGGCTCCTTCATGTCTCCATTTGATTACTTTTCAGCTGACATGACTGATATCAATAAAAATAACTTTAGATAAAATAAAACCCAAGGAATATATTAAAACCAACCAAAATACATGCAGAAAGTGTCTGGCTTAGCTCTTAGAACTGTCAACACTGCAAAACAAATACTCCACAGGGCTGGCTGGTTTAGTGGCTCGATTTAGTAATGCAGAGAAGACCAGCCTTTCAGTTCTGGTGCTGTTTGAAAGCTTATGATGAGTTTGGAAGAAACCCCACTCTTTCCAGCGCTGTTCAAAAGCAAACCAGACCTGCTATAAACTTGTGTTTGGGGAAAATACCTGACTTCAAGTAGACTGTGAAGGTTTGCACACATTTAAAAGCTCATTTTTCTCCTTCTCCAACCCTTCCTGGATGGCATTTTTTTCATCAGGAGAGTCTGCTCTTCAAGAAGGGGGAATGGACTGTTTCTTCCTAGTAGGATTTTGTCTGAAGGCACAGGCCCAACTGCAAAAGGGACAGTAACAGAACTAAGCAGGGAAATTTAATTCAGGCTTAACTAGAGCTAAATTATCCATGAATCATCTGCAATCTGCTCTGTTGTGGCGAACATGCCCCCACCTTCTTCCAAAAGCATTTGCTCCATACTTCAGTACTATAAGACCAGAAATAGACCCTGGCTGGTGCTGTGCATTCGGTACCTGCCTCCAGAAGAAGACAGGCAATTTAACCAACAGAGTCAAACTTACACACAGAGGGGAGCTGGAATACTAATTTAGACTTTATGCTCTTGAGAGATTGAGAGTATTTACTGGTTACCCGTTGTGCAACACCATTTACAAATACCTGTACTCCTCAGCCACCTATTTTGGGAACATCTTTTTGCTGGCTTTTAAAGGATTGCCTGTGAGGGACTCTTCAATCCCAAACAGTCGCTTTAAGCTACCAGCTGAAAATGGGTTTTCCAGTGCAGACAAGCCAAGTTATCCCCAGAATTCAGGAAGCAAGAGAAGCACTTTTCCCAACATCCAACAGAAAAGTGGAGATTTTAGTGGCTCTTCATGACAGAAAGTTAATGGCACTGGAAATACTTTTTAGAAGGGCAGTATTGCATCTGACTTTGAATTCAGATAAGTGTCTATTAAATGCTATTAAAGTCATCACTGTGATTAACACTATTGAAGTGCCAGCCCTGCTGTAACCACTCGGTGCCCAATTACTCATCCCCCAGCGCTCAGCAGCCGTGTGGGTTCACTCGCACAGCCCGGGCTGTCCCCTCCCAGCAGCACCTGCACAGTGACCGGGAGCTGCACACCCCGGGCGCTCCCTCCCAGCCCCACTTCACATGGGAGGATGGCTGGAAAAAACCATTTAGTAGCATTTGCTTCCAAAGCAGCGCTGAGGGGTCACAGTAAGTCACCTCGGACACTTTCAGGGCGGTTCCTTCCTCGGCTGTTTGAAGGCAGAGCTGCCTCAGCTGAGCTCTGCCATTCTAATGGGTGTGTTTCTAATTGTTTCAAGCGTTTCACTCTAAAGAACTGACATTTGTAGCACTATTTTCCAGCCCACTTCCTTTTTAAAATAGGCATTAATAATACTTAAATGCATTTCTGTCTCTCTCACTCCTCCATTACTCAGAGGGTGGATTTTACTTAATCTCCCTCCGTTCTAAAAATTTTCCTGCATTTCTATCATCTATATTATCAGAAGAAAAAAAAAAAAGCCTAAATGAACCCCCCCAAAAAATGTCATTTTTAAAATTTCAATCTTGCCTATGTCAGACCCAGAAGGTTTCACTGCCTTAGGTAAGTGCCTTTGTAGGAGAGGATGGGGAAAGAAAGGGAAGGCAGAAATATGAATTACCCATAAGGTAAAGAGACATTGGATACCCACTAAGCAGAATGACAAAAGCCAATTTCCAATCAAACAACATAAGAATTTAAGTGCGCTCTGTGTTAAAAATGCAGGCTTCCTTTAAAGAGCAGTTTTTCTTATGCTGGGTGCTCAAATGCAGCAGGAGACGTTCATTGGGAGCCAAGTAAGACATGAAAATACCTTCATTTTTCATTGAACATTTGTCTTGAATCCTTCAGCTAAATTCTACAGCTTCAGAGGTTTTGGCTAAACTCAAGAACTAGTTTTGCTGAAGGCCCATCAGAAAGACAACAAGCTAAACAGGCAAATGAATCAATTTGTCATTACTTGATTTGACACAGGGGGGCAAGTGTTAATATATTGTAGATGACACTGGGAAGGCACAGAGCGACCAGAGCATTCTGTCACCAAAATTACATGTTATTTTTAACCAAAGGAGGGAAGGAAAACAAAACAGCCAACACCAGAAATGCAAGAAGCTTTAAGAGAAAAGATAAGGAAAGTTAACCTAGTAGATTAGTACTGTAAATTCAAAACACAGCACTGTGCCATATTTTGGACTAGTGCGCCTTCATACCTTCTGCTAGAGCTCCTTCCCCTCTCTCCTCACCACCCATACCAGTGGTTTTCCTTGTAACAGTACTGTGCATTAGAGATGGTGGCTTCTACAAGTGATAGCAAAATGAAGAGGGAAACAAAAACTGTTCTCTTGTATCCTTGTCATTCCAGGGATAAGACCGTCCTGATGATCGTTTTAAAAGTGCACTTCCAAAGTCCACACTTGCATCCTGTGTCATACTTTTGTTACTGATTTAACATCAAATTGAAATGCTTTTTTAGTTTAAAACAAAAATCCAAAACAAAACTAAGAAGTTTCTGTAGGTTTTGATCACGTTGTCAAAAATAGATGAGACGTCACCAAAATTCATTTCCCCCCACGAACAGTATTTGGGATTTTCCTGTAAATGACACTTTAAGACTTACTTATTCCACTGATTGGATTTTTGACCCATTACAACACCTGTAGACCTGCTGACCAGACTTCTTAAAGCCAGCAAGAATTCTCTGAAAATGAGATTAATACTTTTAATTGTCACTGCAATCTGCATGAGTTCCCAAAGACATCTCAAAGAAATGAGGCACTAAGTCACTCAGAATGAACAACCTACACTACGGAACAGCTTCTCAGAATGCAGAATTTCTTCCCTTGGGCACAGATTGAGAATTAAATTTTTTGATTGCTACAGACAGCTTTCTAAAGGCCCATTTCACTTAGCCCCCCATAAAATAAAAATTCTCAAATTTGAAACAAAAAGAGATATTCTCACAAAGCTGTAAGTGCCCATTAAAGGACTTCAGACTTTGTTCCCTCTGTAATGCCAATCTGCCCAGAAAAGGTTGAAATAAAAGGATCACTAAAAAGAATTTGGCTTGTTCAAGCCCCTCCACCTTTGAGGAAATCTGGCAATTTTCAGAAACTAAACCATACCATGAATTTACTGACATTTCACACCTCCCTGAATGAAGACAATAGCGTCCCCCTCTCCTGATAAACCTCAGATAGCAACGAAATCAAACAATTCTGTAGGATTCTTACGATATTAATACTGAGAACAATTTCCAAGACACGAAGAGGCACTAGTGGTCACCAGAATTTAGCACTACATTGAGTTGGAAATCAAAGAGATGATAAATCCAAGGGATTACTGCAAAGGGCTTCTGTAACTGAAGGAGATTCACTACAAAAAACTGCTATCACCCTCCCAGGCTGCCGTCACAGAAAGCCTTCCCAACATATTTTAGTACATCAAAATGTAGGATGGAAACCACTTACATTCTTCTCAGAGAAAAAGCTCCCGTTGTTGCACAGCAAAACAAGGCAGTCACTGTCTGAGCTGCTGTGTAATGAGAGAGCAGCTCACTGAGGAGTTCCTACATTAAACCATAAGATCATTGCAGAATTCCAGCAAAAACTTCAATTCACTCGGGTCACTGGATTGCCCCAAACGAGCCAATGGTCCAGAGACACTGGGGACAGAACCAGCTGAGCCATCTCAACTCTCCCACCTAAATCTCCTCCCAAAGCAACATTCACGTTCAACATACTCTAATCAACAGGGCTGCAGTGACATATGCTTCTACATTAGGCTTACTGCTGCCAGAGGCAAAGCACGTTTTGTTTAGACACTGAAATGAATCACAAATTTACCACTGAGCCTTCAGACCTTGTGGAGTCCTGTGAGCCAGGCAGGACAAAGCACAACCAGAGGCATCAGCACAGATTGAATGGAACAGTTGTGCAACACCTTACACACTCTTTAGGGTTCTTTCATCCTCCAAGCTTCACAGCTCCTTAGAAAGTTATTTAGACCCCAAAGGTTCATCAATTAAGGTCAAATTAACCATCTAGTAATAAAAACTGTTACCAAACCGTTTCTACTTTGTGTTACTAAATTTTCTTGTGAAGGTCAGAAGTTACTTGTTTTTAAATGCAAGGCATGATGACTCCGATTGTTACTTCATGATTAACTCACTGGAGCTTTTGCACTGGGCAGGGAGTGAATCCAGAGAAGCTTTTACTGCAAGCCACAGGATTTGGCAACAACGAAAGAGATGTTTTCTTGAAACCTAGTTACCATTAAACTCATTCACAAAAAAATCTGAAACATTTAAGTGCACTAATGAAATAAAAAGTCACATTTTAAGAACGCCAGAAGTTGGCTCACCATATGATAGGCAGACAGCAATCCTTGGGTGAAATATTTAAGGCACTTGAGGGTAGTCAGTTTTTTATACCAGGTAATAAAGACAGAGCCACTTTAAAATTCCAGTTTAAATAAAAACCACAACAAAATAAAGTAACACTGCAAAACATTCTTCCAACTGTAAAGTTCAGAAAATTAACAAATAAACACTTAAAATAAAAATAAAATTCTCCTTTGTTATAGTACACAAAATAGTGGCAAGAAGAGCACATTGACCTGCTTGAGCACACATACTGTAAAGCTCTCTCAAATACAAAAAGAGGGGTCCTTTCTTTTCAGGTTGCCAAATAGCCAATAAAGCACGTTCGTAAGGGAGAAATAATCCAGTGCAGTTGAATATCAGGTTCCAGTTTATAAACCAGAGCATCCCAGAAAGCAGTTGCTTTTCTATTATTTTCCCTGGGATATTTTTAGTCAGCTTTCCTGTTCTTTTTCTGGAGCGTCCAGTTTCATTTTCTCCTCTCCATACACACAAAATTAAATGTTTCTGTTTGAATAGAGAGGCTGCATCATTCTTGTAAAATCATCTTTGGTACAAACCAAAAGCACCTTACACAGCACACTGGTGTCAGCCAGTCCTTCACACAGCCTGTTCCTACACAACGCACGCAGGAAGAAGCTTTTCTGTGATGGGGAACAGCTTTTCCCCCAAATTCCCAAGTAACATCACAATTAAATACAACATACAGTGTTCTTTCTAAGCACTAATTTAAATTTTCACTCAGAATTCACAAACGGGTATTCTCACCCATTAGCTTATATATATATATATATATTATGGTTTCTTACCACTTCCAGGGCAGAGGGGTATGACCAGCAGCCCTGGGACACACTTTAGTGCCTGCTCCCAGAGATGAAGTAACGGTACAAACCTCCACATCTGCTCAGTGTTTTTTGAGGGAAGGAAGGAAAAGACAAATGGGAACTCAGTAAAAGGGGTCTTGCCTTTCTGTTCCATATTTGTCCATTTGTCATTTTTTCCTGATACACTTTCCCTACTGTATTAGAGGCTTCTTCAGTGGAATGCAGTTCCTTACGTGACCTCCTTTGAAGGTTCCGGACTGAGCAGATCCTGTCACTGTGTGGCTGCTGCCTCGCAGCCGAGGAAATTAAAAGGTGAGCTTTGAGCATCATCATCAGCCCCAAGGCTCTTTGGGTCTCTGAGGCAGTCTGCCAAGATGTCCTGAGGATCCCTCAAGAACACCACTAGAACAGTGATGTTGTCACTGGACCCGTTCTCCTTGGCAGCAGCCACCAGGCTTTCTGCTGCTTTGAGCCCCTCTCCTTTAGTCTGCATCAAATGGTCCAGGACCAAGTCTACAACCGCATAGGGCTTGACGGCATCAAAGAACCCATCGCAGGCCAGGAGCAGGTAATCTTCGGAGCCAGTCAGCTCAAAGGAATCTCCATCTGCATCACCAGAGATGTAGGGCTTCTGGCATATGTCACCTGAGACAAGCAGTCAAAACAAACGCTTTGTTACTTCAAATGCAAACAGGTACTTCTTCACCCACCCATCGCTTTTACTGTCCTCAAGCACAGCCAGATCATGTTCCAGAGGTACCTGATGCAGGACAAGAATAGTCAAAAGCTATGGAATAAGCGTGGAACACCTTCGTTTCCTTAAGAACACTTGGAACCTACCTAAATCCAATGCGTTTCTAAGGAGTTACTTTAATTTCCTAATTTTGCAGGGAAACTAAGGAAATTATTCCTAAGCTTTTCCTCTCAGAAATATATTTGTGCAAGGAGATAGTCAGGCCTTCATTTTGCAGGTGTGCCTCTTGTACAGCCTTCAGCATGCTATGAAAACAAGATTTTTCTTAGCTATACAGATATACAGCACAACGTCATAAGAATCTGTGTTTAGTTTACCAGTTTCATATGGACATACTTATTAAATATGGGTTGCTACTGATCCAAATAGTATTATACTAATTTATACTAATTATAGTAATTTTCTTCCACTCATCCATTACAGTTATCTATTGTGTTGCCCAGGGCTTTTTCTCTTTTTGCCCTAATTGTTGAATAGCAAAGTAAGCTTGTTTAATAAGATTCTGGACTACTACAATTAAAATGCCCTAATTGCTGGATATGTGGGATTTGAAGGAGAATGCAGCAATTTGACTTAAAGAGAAAGATCCACAGTCAAGGACAAAGATACACTCATATTAAAGGGGACAAAAAACCCCACAAAACAGACATTCAGGCACATGAAGAATAGATAAACACTTACTGCTTCCTCCACTTTTACAAATTTAATGCTACACATTTGTTAAAACCCTGCAAAACAACACAGCATCAAAGGCATTTATAAGAAGCAAAAAACTTGTAAGTAGAAAAGAATTAGGACTACCATAGCTAGTATATAAATAAAAGAATATCTTATGCTCATGGTAAAACCAGTAAGGTGATGGAGCTGCAGGCCATGTATGTCCTGTGGCTGTAAGTTTGCCTTATGGGAAAGACAGTAAGAGTTGTTTCCTATGTGGCTGATGCCAAGCAAAACACCATTTGCAGTCTCAGGTGGTGTGTTTTCAATCGCATTTAATCTGACATTTACTAATACCAATGGTTTATCTCACCAATTGCTCTGGAAACAGCCAAGGTACCATTAACCCTCCAGCAGTCCATGTAGGTTACACAGCCACCCAGAGTCTCAATCCGTGCTCTCTCGTCCTGAAAAACAGTGGAACACATTTCTTTATGCTGTTTCAGCTTCTGTATCTCTACTGTGAATACAGCAAACACACAGAGAAGAAACTAGTGCAGAAATATGCACTGAGGATTACTGGAAAGAACCCACAACCTCCCAACCCTGCCTATGGCTTGTCCACAAAAAAGCACAATTCTTAAGTTTCTCTATTGTCATGTTCTTTCCCACATGAATGAGCACTCTTTCCTGCCACTTCTTCCCACCCCATACAGCAATTGGGTAAATATATAAATATTTGGAATGAAATGCAAGATAACCAGACTAAGTAACAATATAAATTTGTATTGGCACCCCTTTAACTATGCAGTTATTACAAATATTCATGCAATGAAGGCAAAGGGTTGTGCAATGCCAGCTAAACTCACAAGGTCCCCATCCAATTTCATGTAATGAAACATCTGGCTATTTAGAACAGATAGGAATTGCAATACACTTCAAGCCAGTTAGGCCAGTAGATTAGCATTAGCTTTTCAACGATAGTACTGCATATTATGAAAGACTTGCATTATGATAACATTTTAAACAGCTCTTAATCTTGAAATAGTAAGTTATTTTGATACAGGCAGATTTAAATTCACACACACAAATCCTGTCAAAGTCTTTAATTACTACAGGTTTCAAACAGACAGTCTGAGCAGGAACTGAAGTTAGGACTACCAGTACCATCAATACGTTCAAGCAGGCAAAGTGTAGGGATCACCTTGTCAAGACATAGGACTGGATGCAAAAAAAAAAGAAATTGTTAATTCTCTGGATCCTACCATACAATATATGTAACTATAGAAAGCTACAAACACCTAAGAAGGCTTGAATCCAAAAGGCTGCTAGAGAGATTCTGACAATACACAGTTAAGAGAAAAAAAAAGCAAACCAGTCAGACTTACTTCTCTTTCTGGTTTGTGAGGTTCCATCAGTGTCACAGCTTTCCCCTGCTGCACCAGCATCACCTGTGAGTCCCCCAGCCACGCTATGTGCAGCTTGTTCCCTACAATCAACGCAGATACACCTGTTGTGCCACTCCGCAGCTTCTGCAGAAGGAAACAGGGATGTCAGGGGAATATTCAACAAGCCCTCCTAGGATACAAGGCAATATTGTAAACTCAGGTTTAATTACACTAATTGCAGCAGAGTAGACCTGCCAATCCTAATTCAGGCACCCGAGAAAAAGGTACAAGAGAGTAGACAGACTTGAAATAAACTATTTATAAACATATTTTCTAGCACGCAGGTGGTTAATACCGCCTCTGTTATGTTCTTCCTTCTTTGCTACTAATTCCAAAACCAATCTAGGAGACTAAGAGCTCTATTGTTTAAGACACAAAGACACACAGAAAAGCAAGAGGATCTGAATTTCAGTACTATGAGCATTTCACAAACACACACAGGTTTCTCCAACCCCTTGCAGATCTTCCACTCTAACACTAAAAACTACAGACACTGTGCTCCACAGAGATCCCCTTATCCTTGGGCATTTAAATGAGAACGTTGACAAAGGAAAGAATCTAACTGGCTTAGATTCCCTGTAAGGATTAGTGATTCAGACCTCATGAAGATGATAGTCTCTCTTTTATACCTAACTGACAGAAGTAAAGATATTAACAATGAATACTTCCATATACTGATATAATAAAAGAGTTCTCATTAAAGTGTGTAATAAACCATCTTCCCATTATGTGGATTTGAAGAATGTTCATTGTACCAACTTTATTCAAAGCTGATCAATAAGTTTAATCAAGTCAAGAGTCTGACTTAAATCAGAGAATACATTTTTCACTTACAGCCACCTCTGACATTAATGGTAGGACAAGAAAAGAAGATAGTGACCATATTATGAGGAAGAGAGAAACATCTTCTCTAGATAAGAGGTGGAAAAACAGAACATCTAGAAGCTGCCCAATTTAGGCAAAGAGTGTTCTCTCAAATAACTGGTATGTCAGAAACATTTAAACCACTTTAACACCTCTTTTCAATTACTCATCTTGAACTTTCAAGCACTGTCATTTTGATTTTCCTCCAAATACAAAATAATCTGATCAAAGAAAACCTTTACGTGCAGCATAATTTCATAAAGAAGTCAGTGATTCAAAGGAACTGTACTGTCAGAATTTTCTGGATAATACCACGTTGGACAACAGTTCTTAGTGTTATTTAAATACAATGGAATTAATCTCTACCCACTCACCTCTCTTTTGGCTTTGAAAAGAAACATTTCATCTGTCTTCTGGAAAGAGCACTTCAAGGCCTCAGCAGGATTCTTGACAATCTCTTCATGTAACCCCACGTTTACATGTAAATGGGTTGCTGAGTAATTGGCAGCATCTACCCCACCATGGCCATCAAACACCGCAAAGTAAGCACGGTCAACGTCGTCCTTTTGCAGGGAGGGAGAGGGGGCAGACACATTCATGGTCACAAACAAAACAGCTCATAGACTGGTTCCAGCAAGCAAAGAGGCAGCCCAGGACACGTTTGGCTTTCGGGGCTGCAGGCACACATTGCTGGGTCACACTGAGCTTCTCCTCAACAAACACTCCCAAGTCTTCCTCAGGGCTGCTCTCAATAAATATATAAGTTGTGTCAGTCACAAGAACACTGTAACTCCAGCAACATAACACTAAGTGAACATCCCGTCTCCCTCTATCACTTGTGACATGAAATCCAAAGTCACCAGATGCTCCCTGTATCACTTCTTTATCAGGGCAGTAGTTGGCCTCCAGCAACCTGAGTCACCAAGTCCCTGCTCCGGCGCAGACATGATAAATAACTTGTGGCAACAGATCTTTGCCATTTCACAGGCTATCCATCATGAGGCCACTGTCTGCAGCAATGCTGAAAAGCCACCCAACCGGCCTCCCCAGCTGTGCCCAGACGTACCGACAAACCGAAGAGCTGATTGAACTCCGGGAGCAGAACGTGGCGATCCTCCATTTTCCGTCGAGTGTTACGGATGGCGTGGATGGAAACAAGCAGGAACCGCCCCAGGGGTCTCAGTGGCGGCAACTGCCTCTGCCACTCGGAGCAAACATCCCGGAGCTTGTTAAAGAAGCAGCGCTGCAGCGACTCCCCATCCAGCACTGACAGCACAAGGACAACACAGTGAGTGCTGTGCCCCATTTTCCTACATTACCCCGTCTTTTGGCCTGTCTGTCCTTTGAGTTTCTTTCCTTACAGCTACAAATACACACCCAGCACTCTGCCAGTACAGGCTCTACAGGAATTAAAATGGGCTTCTGAGAATAATGCGGAGAGGAAGTTGCAATGGAAAGCAGTACAGCATCAAGGATAATAGCAGCTTTTTTACTTGCTAGTTCTCTCAGAACAGAGGCTTATCAAGCAGGTGATTACACTACAAAAATCACAAAAAGCTCAAAAGTCAATGTGGCATATCAAATAAAAATGTCATCATTATGTAAGTAAAATTAGTAAGATAAAATGGCAGGAGTTCCTCCCTCCCCCCAAAAAAAGAAAGGAAGCAATCAAGTGGGCAGAAAAGCCTTCCAGATGAGATTGCTGTTGTCTTGGACACAAGGGTTGAAAAAGCATTAGCCTGGCTTTGGCTCAGGTTATGTCCTACTGAACCACTTCCACTGAAATAACAAGGAAGTCTCAGAATGTTTTGCTGAGGTTAATAGCTCAGCTCATAGTTGAGCTGAACAATTAGAATTTTAAGCTGTTATCTTTATCTTTTTAAATACTCATGCTTGCAGGAGCTGCAGGGACAGAAGAACACTTCCGCTACTTTCCAGCTTTGTCATAACAGAGCAGAACTGTAAACACCCACTGGGCACAGTGTGACTCCAGCCAGACACTCAAATCCTTTTCTGGATAGATCCCAAAGATCAATTAATCCAAACTTATTGTTCATCAGACTGAATGGTTTGGCATTTGGCATTGAATCTAGGTTTGCAATGCAGTCTCTCTCCAAACAGGTAATAATTTAAAGTTTTGTTATCTGAGTAGGAACCCTGACTCAATGCTAAATCAACTAACTCCAAAATGCATTGAAAAGAACATCTACAGAGCAAAAATAATTTGCTGGTCACTAATGCATTTCCTAAAGAACTGCACTGTCTGAACTATCTTTCCTATTTCTGTTTTACTCTGATTCCTGCTAATCCTGTTAGCATTAAAGCTTCCTCAGAATTCCTTTTATTACTCCCGGTTCTCAAGCATTTCTTTTCTCAGCAGCACTGGCTGGCCAGCTTCAGATGACTCTCTGGGCCTGGAGAATTGAAAATTTAAATTTAAACACAGATCTTTGATTGGCAGCCACTGCATATTAACCAAAATTACTTTTGATTTGCTTAATATTCAGATATGAACAGGCAAGTTACTAAAACCTTTAAATATTAAATCATTCCACATACAAAATAACTAAGTAGGACAGCATCTTAGGCAGCCTTGTCTACAGCTATTAGGTTGCATATTTGTAAATGTCTAGACTAATACTGACCAGAAGACTCAGATACGCATTGCTGCTTAAATATTAAGTTTGTGAAATATGGCAAAGAATTTAGTACCTTAATAAACCACAAGCAGTGGTACCCATACAAGAACACTCCCTCCCCCACCTTGCTTTTACATAATCACTTCTCTTTCATTCCAAGAATGCTTCTTTGCCAGTTATTACTGCAGTGCAGGAAGAGAGTCCATACTGTGCTGTAGCACATGGAACATCTTTCTTCCAAGTTTTACAGTTAAGGTGATGTAATAGCAATTACAAGATAGGGGAAACAAGTACAGTTCAAGTGTGCAGAAGAATGAACACCTTTAAAGTAGCTGTTCCTTGCTGAGATTAGGCAATGTAAGTACGTGAACAGTGAGCAGGTTTCCAGCCTGTTCAATAGGGGAATGGTGAATAGATATTTGATCTAAATGGCCATGGTGACACAGGAACAAATAAATATAAAACAAGAATATGTAAATTGAAAATTAAAGAAGGTTTCAACCACCAGAACAGGGAAGCCTCTGGGGCATTTGTCAACAAGGAATAGTCAGAGCAAACCTTAACTAGTTGAAGATGGAACTCATCTGAGGATTTTCTGACTTTGCCTGTGCTATCTTAGGAGTAGATTCATATCCTATATCTTTATGGTCTTCAGAGTAAAACAGCAGCATGAATATTCTACAAGTATCCCCAGTATATGGTAACAGAACAGGATTCCACAGACATTAGCTGCTTGTGACCAAGAAAATGTCCCTGTCCTGTCCAGTTCTTCATTACTCACTGTTTCTCAATGTTATAATTTCTTTGCCATTCAGATGAGGCTCACTTGGGATTCATGGGCCTGAGATTTTTGTAAGACTCAGAACTAGAAATTATAATCCTAGGCTCACAAATGTATAGCAGTTCACATCTTGTATTACTGCTACAATTCACCTGAAAGACAATTACATGGGATCCAATGCAGAATCCCCAGCAGAGCGACTGGAGGATGCTCCCATGAGCAGTTTCCAATTGCTTTGTGAAAACCTACAGGATTATGCTATGTGGGTTACAACAGGCTGTTTCTCATTTTTCTAGCGTTTGAGTGACAGGAGACAAAGATACACTACTGGAGCATGAAGTCACAACACAGCAAGATACAATTCTCTTGGATGTAAGTGGGCCAGTAAGAAAGGTGTTTTGTATCACTTTTGACAATGCAGTATCTTACCACATGTCTTATGGACATTGCTGCAAACATAACACAGGGCTTCTAGTTTGGAAGATCAGTACCTTGATCCTCTCCAGTCTCCCCTGCACAAAGCCATGCTCTAGCACTGCTGCCAGCACTTACTGTTGCAGTGATCTGGTCACACTGAGCTCGTATTTGTCAGCTCCCCGCTGCAGACAGAGTCCTGCTCTGGGGAACCCTTCCAGCCCCGTGCCAAGGAGGAAAGCCAGGGTGTGCTGTTTAGACCCTGGACAAGCTGATGAGAAGCCAACTCTTGCTATGCAAAGTGCTGGAAACTCCCCGAGTCTCCTCAGTCTTGTGAAGGCCGCAAGTGTTGAGGCGAGGGATGGCACAGTCTGGGTGCAGCAAGACTTAACTACCTGTGTTCCCCCTCCTGCCATTTCTGACTTGGAGGTGGATGTTGAAACAGCCTTCTGGAAAGTGTATCCTGGCCGTGGCAGCACTTCGCTTGGAGCATCCTTGGGGGAACACTGAACTGCCTTTCAAGCCATCTCAGGGAAAAGGAAGGGCAAGTATTCCCCCTTTCAGGACAGACTAGTTTGCCTAAGACACCTCTCCTCCATTTTTATGTTTGGCTCTGCCTGCATCCTGCTCCATTTAAATTCTTGGCACTGGAACTGAAGGTTTGGAAAAGTCTAATGTTAAACACTTTAGCATGTAACAGATGGTCCTACTGCATTTACATGAAGCACAAACCCAGTACTCAGTCACCAAGGTCTGTTTTCTCTCTAGTTCACTCAGAAGAAAATGCAGGCATCAGGTAGAAGACATAAGTTCTTCTTCCCTCAGCATCCCATCTTTATAGGGAGGGTGGGAAGAGAAGGAATTATCAATAAAGACAGTGACTATTGAGAAACTTGCCAAGAGAAAAATCTGGAGTTTCAGGATGTTCAAGCTCTGGAGGGGTCAGAGGTCCCAAAATCTGATTCCCAAGACAAAAGGAATTTAAGGTGTTAGTGGGGCTGCACAGCAGCAACTGGGAAGATGCCACTGGCAAAACATAGGAATCTTAGCTAAGGTCAGCCTGCCAAAGAGAAAAGGGCATTCTCTTCCCTTTCCAGAAATGCAACCCACACGATCTGTCCAGGGCTCCAGACACCATGTTTGCATGTTGCCCACAAAACTAGTAGAGTTTCCTTTCATCCCACAGATACCCAGCAGAAGCAAATAAAGTTCTGCTCGCTGCTGCTTGCCAGGCAGCCTAACCAAATAACCTGGGAAACATTTCAAAACACTGAAGTCTTCTGACAGACAGCCTCCAGGAAAACCACAGAAGGAAAGAGTATACTTACAAGTGAACCTTTCCTCATCTCCTTCTTCCTCTGTTTCCACATTTTGCAGCTTAAATTCAGTCAAGTCTGTTTGGAGAACTTCATTAACTGCAGCATGGATCAAGGATGCTGCAAGAAGTGGTGAAACACCTCTGCTGGTAAGAAAAGGAAAGGAAAGCAAAGTAGTGCATTAGTTTAAACTGAGCTATAACCTCACCCTGTATGGCCAGTGACATCAGAATCAGAAAGCATTACACACAGTAATTCCAACTTCATTAGTAAACTAGTAGAGGAAACCATATGTTCAATATTTATTCATACAAAGCTAGTAAGATCCTCAGTTAGACAACTGCTTTCTCAAGAATGAGAAGGGGAAGAAGCGTATGAATCATGTTTTCAAACTGTTGCCTCGCACTCCAGTCACAGATGGTACCTCCTTCTCCTGTGCTCTCACATGGGAACTGCTACCTTCAATTCCAGTTTCTGAATACAAACATTTTCTTTCTAGTCACTTCACAGCATTTCTTGCCTGCAGTCCCACAGTATCAAGATCTTTGCACTGTGGCACACACAAGCCTCCAAAAAGGTTACTTAGGACTCCCCTCCACAAGAAAAGTCTTGCTTAGTGCTAACCTGCAGCCCTATAATTCAGTTTCTCCTCCCTGTAAGTTCCCCAAAGAAACTACCCAGGAAGAAGGTGCAAAGAGTCGGCACTAGGGACTAGAAGGTAGACTCCAAGACTTGCAATTCAGATGAAGCTTTTAGGTAAGCATCTGGAAGACAATAATACTACACGATCTACTCACCCTCTCCTGTTCAAAGAACGGTTTATTCAAGCCATGTGCTTTGCAGGAAGCACACACTTGCCTTTGAACCTGTAAACAAGTAAGTCCCATCCAACTTTAAAATGGGGCTACGAGAAAATAACTCTCTCACATGCACTACATTCCCATGGCAAGCACTAACAACTACAGTACATAGCACACATTCCAGCCATTTTCTATGAGCACAATGAAGAATAAACATGAATGTCCATAAAAAGCATTTTGTCCGTTGTTCATGGAGTGTTTGATTCCCACAAAATATTATATTATACAACCAAAGCAAATACCACATTAATGCACCTGCAGCAAGTCAAGGACGAGACTTTGGTTTGCCAGGAAACATTTAGGAATTCCTGCATAAAACTGGTTTGCTGCAGAGTATGAAATGGTGGAAGCAACTGGTCTGTGCAGATGCTGCACAGCAATGACTGGCCTGTGTGCACAGTAGGGCAGGGAGGGGAAGGCTGCGAGGTTTCAGACCCCGGTGACTACAAGCTGAAATGCATTTTGCCATTGTGTTTCTGAAAGAGAGGCCTTGTCACATCCTCCCAGCCCCGTACGAGCACCTCCTGTGGCAGCAAACAGAAAGCATTGTGTTAGTCAGCAGGCTGTAACACAGCCCTGCTTTATGCTCCGCGTTCTGTGGCACTGACGGCCTCCTTTAATGAGTTATTTCGGTACTTCAAATAGATGGCAATGTGTTTGCAGTCCTTTCAGTGCTAGCTGCAGTCATGTCACATCAAGGGAAAACAGAAAGTGGCTTTTTATTTCTTTTTAAAAGCTAATATGTTTAGGGGAGTCAGTTCCTTTCCTAGCCCAGTTAAAGTAACAATGCCTGCTTATAATCACTCTGACACTGACAGACAACCTTTAAAAAAGTCAGGCAAGAAATACACCCAGAAGGGATATGCCAAGCACCACTCCCACACCCCCAAAAATCCTGCTTCCTGTTTTTGTTTGTACAGGGGGAAAAACAAGGAATATGAATATAAGCCCCACAAACGATGTCAGATGTGTAGCTGATGCTGCTGAAAGTCAGACGCTTTAGTCAAAGCAGGTTTCAGCTCCAAGAACAGAGACAAAAAGTATAAAGAGAAGCAGCTATGAATTTAAATGCACAGTGAGAGCCACAGCTTCAGTCTTCTTCAGGATTTCTCAGCTATGCTGGAAGAAAAATTCAAATCTAGCCTGGGTTTGCAGCTCAGCAACAGAAGAGGGCTTAATACTTTGATTTTAAACTTCATAGATTTCTACTTTCCAGAGTCCTGGCTTGTCAAATTGGGTCCATAAAAAGCAGCTTAAACAAAAGGCAATCTCCCTAGTGCCATAATTCACAAGTCCTGTATAAACCTCTCTTTACAGGATGCCTGTAACAAAGAGAAAGTTTACAAGTTATGTCACATCCTTCCACTTTTTCCAGTTGCTTCCCAGTTCTTAAAAGGAAATTCAGATTCCTCAGTACTGATACCTTCATTCAGCTTTGCTTCCTGTGCATTTCCTCTCCCTCCATAGCTGCGCAAATCTATAAGAAAATGGTAGTTTAGTGGGATTTTGCTATGCAGTCAGCAACAACATGGAACAGTTAAATCTGCCACATCGAACTAAATAGGTAAGGTAATATTTTGGACTTTTATCTTTTGTCAGTCTCAGTTCTGAACAGAACATTTTTGTGATTTCTTTATAAACTTTTTATTATAGCACTACTATATTGGTAACACTGATCTTTACTTGAGCTCAGGTGAACAAAGCTCGAAGTAACAGCATCTTTCATTCAGGTTCAATGTTTACCAGTTCTAATTTCATCCCCTAAATTAAAGACTTCAAGAGTTAACAAAACACCTAATTAAAAAATAGTAGGAACTGCTGCTTTAGTTGAGAGCTACAAGGTCTCACTTGGCTGGAGAATATCTGGAAGCAGGCACAGTACCTATGGAAATGAGGGCAAGAGTAGAAGCCCACTGCAATTACCATACCAGACTTCCAACCTCTTCTGTAAGCAAAGAAGGTCACCTATTGTTAAAATCTTCCTTTCAAAGAAGCCTTAGACACCCTTGTGATGAGCTGAACCATGCATAATTTAACCTTCATGATTCAGAAGGATACTGTAGCTGTCTCCTAAGTGAGAAAGCAACTGTGTTGGGAAGAAGAGGGAAGCTGGTGGGGTGTGTTATGTGCAAAGGACATCACCTTAGAAGAGTCTTACAAGAAACATATGTCAGCCCCATTTCTGTGACACACGCAACACTAATTACCCAGCCCCAGCACGGCCTGGTAGTAAACAGACTTTGAATTTCTTTGCCACGGGCTATTTCTTTCCTAACAAAAAGGGTGTGTTTTGACCACAATAAAAAAATATTAAAAAAGAATTAAAACATGTTGTAACAGTGCTGATGAGGCATTGTAGCCTCACCAGCAGCTAAGGTCAGATCGACAGTGGCTGGAGCATGGAGTTCACATCCTCCAGCCACTCACAGTAAAATATAAACCTTGTTTCAGAAACCTGAGGACACATAAAAGTGGTAAGTTAAAGAGTAAAGCAGTACTTATGCTAATAAAAGGCACAATTTATATGCCATGCTCCTCCTTGAAAGATTCCAGAATACTGGACACACACAGTACTAGTAAAAGGAACATGCAAAGCTCCTGATGATATACTCACCTTTGGGCCAACATAAAGTTACACATGGAAATAGAAAGCAACTATGATATTTCGCATACTTTAAATTTGGCATGAGTGACAGAACTTAGTTCTCTTCTAGTTCACCTTGTTCCTCTTCTGCAATACAATTTATTTCTTTATTTTATTTCACTTCAGAAGACTAGCTGGCATGCCATCACAGCCACATTGTAATCATGTGTGTCAAATCAGTCATAAGACTGTTACTGACCCCTTACATACCAATCTTCAGAAAGAAAAAACAGAATGTACACATATTCCTTGGGGATCAGAAACCAAGTAAGTTCACTTCTCATTTGGTTTTATTTCAGCCATTAAATCCTCAGCACACTTGCAGTGAGTGTTGCAAAAACTTATGAGTTCAAAGATGCTCCCACCCCTTCTACCTCTCAAATTTCAGAGCATATATTCAGAAGCCTCTAGAAAACACCTTTGCGGGTAAGGGGGAAGCACCCAGAGCACCAAGTCAGGCCAGTACACCTTGGCCAGAGCCTCAACTACAACTACACTCTTTACAAAGGCTTGAAAAGAGCTGACAGATTTCCTGCTGTGTGCCCTGCCCGCAGCTCATGGCAGCTTTGAGGATACGGAGCAGATGGCATATCCCAAACAGCTGCTCCTCAGCTCCCGAGCTCTGTGTCACCTGGTGGAGGACGGCACAACGCCTCTCAAGGACAGGCCAAACACCTCGTGTTTACACAAAGCCTTCTGCATTTTCTTTTTCTTTTTGGGAAGGAAAAGAATTCATATGACCCCATGCCAAATACATGCATTCTCCCACAGTACTGTCAGGAAATTTGTATAAAAAGAAGCACAAGAGATTACCAACTGTATCAGCCAAGTACTGATCACTTGTCATCTTTCAAATTACAAAAAAATCCCCCTTACAAAAACAAGTTATATAACGTTGTTTCTAGATATTATTACCAAAGTCACAGCAACCACGTAGCAGTGGTACTGCAGGCCAGAGGACCACTGAGCACCTTCTTTTCCTCTCAGAGTGTACATGTATGTATATATGCATACATTGGGAAAAAGAGGTGCTATATCTGCTAGAACAAGCTTGAAGGATAAATCAGCTGCAGCTCCCTTATATTTGTGGGAAGATATATTTGTGCAGTTATCTGCTACATGGGCTCTGTCACACCAGAAGATCACACACGGCACAGCTCTGCCAGTAAAGCAACGTCTGTCTCTGTGGACTCAGCGTGTGTTTCTAGCACGTTAGAGCTCTATCAGCAGTGGGTTTAGAGCAGATCTGCAAATGCCAGCAGTTCTCTAGCAAGTGAAAGATCCTCTCATACTGCCAAAATAATAGCAGGTCACAAGTTTCCTCATAAACAAAAGCTGCTTGTATTCAGTATTTTCTCCCCAGTCTGCTTCTTTTATTTCCCTCTCTTTTTATTCTTATAATCAACTACAGAATATTTCCACTCAAGCAGCATTAGTATTTATTAGAGCAGCACCCACAGTTCCCAGGGGGATGGTGACCAGAAAAGTAGAAATATGTACATATACATACATATATATAAATAGATAGATAGATGTATATATCTCCATTGAGGAGAGAACATCTGACATCCTGTAATGCATAGGATTTTGTTTGGATTTTTTTTTTTTGGTGTTAATGACATCAGGTCTTAAAAGGATGGAACCAAAACAAATACATAAACAATGCCATACACAGAATTTCCACCTTTTATGTTTACATGAAGCAGATTTTTTTTCAGCTTTTCTTATGAAACCACAAGAAGCAGCAGCTTTAGAATCCAGAGTCCATCTGTTCAGGCCCTTCAGTCATCACTGAACAGTTTTTATAGAAAATGTGCAACAGAGAGTCACCTGCTACTTCCATTTAATTCTCAGCAGGAAGAAAAAGCACACAGCAGAACAGGAGAGGCTTAATTCCAACAAAAGGCACTTTTCAACTAAGCCCTAAACATGTTGTTTCAAAATTGAGTATTTCTTATCTTGATGCCCAATTTAAAAAACAACAGAAAGGGTGTTTCACACACGTATGAGAGCAAAACATGCAAGTTTTGGAAGAAATTTAGTTTTTCAAGCAGAACCAAATAAACTGATTTCAACACCAGCAAGCTAGCCTTGAAAGCTTCCTTATTGTTATAAATTCAATCTTTTTTTTTTTTTTTAGCATTTCATCAAGTTTTTTCTCTCTTGTATCACAGATGTCCCCACACACACATTTTCTTTTTAAAGGCAAAGTGATTCTTTCACTAAATTACTATTGGAGTATCTTGTAACCAGGAAAACTCCGCAGGAGTTTTGAATTAAGAAATGCACTCTGATCACAAAATTAACAGTTTGTCCATACTGTTGAAGGCAAGTCAGAACTACCAAAAACTTAATTATTCAGACACTGTGCAGTGTGGGCTGCACATCATTTCTCCCAAGCTGTGTATGGTCCTGCCACCAGCTTCGGCAGCAGCAGTGGATAAACCACACACAACAGAAAACAAGCCAGTCTTGGTCACCACCCAAAATTACTAGAGCCAGTTTGTTAACCATTTGCTCAATGAACTAATAAATAGCAGAAGTGCCACATTCCTCTCGCACATTAACTTTATCAAAGCTAGGAAAAACTCTAACATTGTTAATCACAAACCAGTGAGAGCACTGGTGTTCCTGACAGAGCAGGTTGTTTCTGATAAGCCCACAGTTGATTTCATTACCTACCACAACTGGTCCATGGAAACTTGAAAGTCTCTTTGCAGGCAATCACACCTGAAATTAACTGTCTTGTCTGAAGTGAATGGATTGCTGACATGGCAAACATGTTTCCAACAATGAGAAGTATTAATGCAATACACTAAAAGATACTAAATGGTATCAATTAGGAATAAGGAAGTAAGTTTTAGGATATTTAACAAAAACAGAGGTCACAGTAGACAGGGTATTAGTAGTTTTCACACAGGAAGGGACTAAAGTTTTAATCAGAAGTAAGGCAATATTTTCTCCTTCCTCCTTATTACATCACATACAAACATCAAAATATCAGAATTGCTGAATTAACTACTCTAAAAGCAGGCAAATACTGAAAATAAAGATGCCAGGGCCACACCTTGGGTGTGAGTACTCCAATGTAAGACACAGACACAAAACAGGATGCTGAGGCAACACAGCAGATCGTTTGGGAGGGGGCAGAACAGGAAGCCCAAGCCTCTCAACTGTTATTGTAGCAAATCTCCTCAAACAGGAAGGCTGCAGGAATTTTGCATTGTTCTTTGGATATGTCACAGGATGGCCATACAAGTTTCACCTCCTATCAAGGGGAAGAAGAAATTTCTATATTTGGGGGTCTGATTTCATCCCATGTTCTGCTGCAGTGCAAGTCAAGAATATTTCAGGTTAATTTCTAAAGCTTTGTAAATAACTAATGGACTCTTCATTCACATTGACCTGTTTCCATAGACTGTCAGTTTCAAGCTCTTACCCGAAAGTAAAAGTTAATCAAAATTCTGCAAAACAAGGTTACTTAAGCCTGCCCTGATTCTTCAAAATTTTATGTACTGCAATTAGGAGCAGGCAGTTCCTTTGATCTAAATGAATTATTCAAAGTAGAAACACCTGCAAAGCTTCACTGGATTAGTGATTTAAGCACAAGCCCTACCAGGGAGCAAAAGTGGCTTAGCTGGTGTTTGGTTATGGTAGCTGAGTTTGGAGAAGTTTGTTAAAATAATTCATTTTAGATTAGGACAGACATTAGCCTGAGTTACCAACCACTTCCACATAAAGTGATGCGTGTAGCCTTAGAGAAGCAACAGCATCCAGAAACTCCTCATTGGACCTCACTAATGTTATTCCTTCGCCCATTCTCTTCTCAACAGCAATCCTGATCAGCAGTGGAGGAACAACGTTCCTCATTGCAAAGGCACAAAAGTTTGTGCCTCCAGGCAACTGGAAGAACAAGCTAAACATCACCATATGTTGTCTCATGAGCCAAGGATATGGCTGGACCTTTACTGGCTCTGGACCTTTATTGGCTTGGGCCCTTCAGGGCATGACCAGCACATCTGTGCACGTGTGAATGAAGTACCTGACAATGCAGAAATGAGAACAGCAGAACTGTGTGTCAAACTCAATTCCCAGTAAGGCTTTGATCTACAGAGAAACCCTTCATCATTACTAATCACCATGTAAAACACATCCTGTGATGCTGCAGTGCTAGAGAAATCTCTCACTGAGGAAATACAGAACAAGCATCAATGCCAGAAGTCAGCAAGGTACATCCAGTAACACCTTCACAGACTTAAAGCTGCTTAGATTGACACTGTGGCATTTGAAGGTGTTTTCTACTGAGCTGCCATCCCTGTGTTTGGGATGCTGCTGTCACAGCCTGCAACAGCAGATCACTGAATCTAAGCTGCAGTGACCTCTCAAGAGGTCATTAATCTGGCACAACTTCTGCATTTTCAGCAACTATTAAATATTTAAATGTCATTCGCTCCCTTTATTTTCCCATTTCTTAAAATTTTAACATCCTTCTTCCTCTTATTTCCTTACTATTCCTTCATCTATTTTATGGAGGATTTGGGGGACTCACATCAATAGAAAGTTTACTTAACCTTCAAAACTGCGTTTTGAGTTGATCGAGTAGTGAACATGGGAAAGAAAATTATTGGTTGGCAATTTCTCACACAATCAGACTTCAGTTTTAGTTCCTAATTACACAAATTATGAGAAGAAAGCCTGCAACTTCAAAACACCAGATTTCTGTCTTGGTCTTGTGCTGTTCCAGTCTTTTGCTGCACATTCTAGAACCCAGCCAATGGGAAAATGCAGCCTTTCTGCATCTGCAAAACGAGGTTTCTCTTTGTCACAGGAGCCCAAAACTGAGCTATAATTCTGTGTGGATCCCTACACTTGACACTTCAGGTATGCTACACTACATGGCTTCACACACACAGCTGCCTGCAACCAGCCATAAGAATTCATAAAAACACTTTCCCTACCCATTTCTGGTTTTCACATACATTTTGTGAAAAGGATAAGTAACTAGATTGATGCATTTCTATTCTGCTTTACTTGCTTTAGCTATATTTCCCTCCCCCCTTTTTTTTTTTTTGTTGCAAGCTCAGGACTAGGGCAGCTCCACAAAACAGGCTGTGTAACCAGAACTCGCTGCAGGGCAGGTATGTGAAAAATGCAGCTTCTGACAGAGGCAGGCTCTGCTGTGTAAACACCAGGAGTGACAGGTGAGGTGAAAGCACTGCAAACCCAGCATTCTTCTTGTGTTTCCCCTTGTTACCATGCTCACTAAGAGAACAACAGAATGTTAACAGATATGCAACTCAAAGATAGTAATTTTTAAATGGCTACAGTTTGAATAATACATCCTGTAACTCTACAGCTTCATACCTTCCTCTCTAAAACAACTGAAAAAAACATCAGCCTGGCCCACGTGGCAGAGGGGTTGCCACGTGGTAAGTATTTGTTCAAGACTGGCATTACCCCGCTCCTTAAAGAGGTCACCCAGAATCACTCTTGCTTCACAGAGTTCAAAGATTCAGTGCATGCAGCGAATTTGCAGTTTCACTGGGGAATGCAACAGCTATGTTTTGTTCAAGAGCAATTTAGTTAAAGCACGACTAATGCAATAACCACCTGAGTCTTTTTAAACTACATCTTAAAAAAATGATACTTTTTTTTTTATATGCTTTTCTCATCTTCAGGTTTAGGCACACCATTTCACTGAGTGTTATGTTCAGAAGCATTTCTGTAATATAAAGCAAAGGAGTACCTTGATTTTTTTTAAGGCAACTTAAATATCTAAAAATCAGTTACACACTTTTAACAACAACAACAAATCTATCTGGTGTTTCTGAACTCACCAGATGGTAGTTAGAGAGACAAGTAATTCATACCATGTTTTCTATCTATCAGATTCCTCTACTAACGAGGTAACATTCAGCATACACCAGAACCTGTCTCCTTTCACTCCCTGACTTCACACTCCCCAATACTACAGCACAGTCAAACCACCACTAAGATTATTCCAGACCATCCACAATCCCTGTTACTGACTTTTACAAACAGGTTAATGAAGCAGACTGTGGCAGGAACTTTATAAAACCTGGAATGCACAGGCCCTGCTGCGAGAGAGAAGAATACCAGCAGATAACAGGTTGGAGTGAGACTTGTTCTTCATGAAGCACTACCTTGCCAAAAGCAAGCCAAATTCTTAGCAGTATTAAAGTCCAAACCATTCTGGACAAGGGTTGTAAGAAGTCAGGGGATGACAGAAGCATCATGGATGAGCAGCTGTGTGTTCCAGCGGTGGCGTGACTATGCTCCTGAAGTTTTGAGAAAACAGCAAGTCGAGAAACACCCCCAGGCACATTCCAGCCCCCAGCACTCAGGAACGCCCTCGCAGCTGGCTTGGTCCTTAGCCCGGACAGCGCTGCAGCTCACGGACCCTCCTTCCCAGACTTCCAAGCAGCCCCACACAGGTGCCCTCAGAGACTCGAATTCCAGTTAATGGCGCTTCACCACAAGAATCGCCCTACCGTGCTAATTGCGGGCGTGTAATTGAATCCCTCCCGCACCGGGAGCGGAGGAGTGTTTTTGAAGCTCACACACAAACAATACCATGAAGGCAGCGCGCTGGGGCAGGAGGCCTGTGACAGACAGCCCGCTGTCAGCAGTCGCAAAGAGCAGCTCAGGAGGAGCGAGGACGAACGAACAAACAAACAAACACGTCCCCAGAGCCAACACTGCCTGGGCGCGCCGGGGGCTCTGCCCC
>VWZG01003933.1:335807-370664 GCA_013396735.1 Grallaria varia | reverse complement strand
CTCCCCCCCTGCCCCCCCCCGCCGGCCCCGCTCGCTGCCGCGGGCCCCGCTGCCTCCCTCCGGCCGCCCCCTCACCTGCCGCCCAGGAGGCTCCTCGCCCGCTCGGCCAGCGCTCCCGGCACCTCGGCCCTGCTGAGGGCGCCGCTCCCCGCGGAGCTCCACGGCAGCGGTTCGCCCGGGCCCAGCGGCGCCGGGAAGTCCCTGAGGAAGGCGCCGAGCGGAGCGGCGGCCGGCCCCGCTNTGGGACGGGACGGGACGGGAGAGGAGGGGATGGGACGGGAGAGGAGGGGGGGGGACAGGACGGGACGGGACGGGATAGGACGGGAGAGGAGGGGATGGGACGGCACAGGATGGGATACAACGGCACGGGACGAGATAGGATGGGGACGGGAAGGGACAGAATGGGACAGGAGCTTTCTCCGAGGACACCTTCTGGTGCCCTTCTTCCACACACCACCTGCCATCAGAGAAAAGCTGAAAGCAGCAGAAAGGTGTTTCCCTGGGATGCCTCTTCCCCCAGCTCTGCCGGTGCCCAGAGCTCATACAATAGGCTCAGTTGGAAGGGACCCATCAGGACCATCTAGTCCAACTCCTGGCCCTGCACAGGACACCCCAAAAATCACACCATGTGCCTGAGAGTGCTGTCCAAACACTTCTTCAACTCTGTCAGGCTTGGTGCTGCACCCACTGCCCTGGGGAGCCTGTTCAGTGCCCAGAGCCCAACCACCCGCTGGGGGAAGAATCTGACCCTGATATCCAACCTAAACCATCCCTGACTCAGCTTCATGCCATTTCCTCAAGTCCAATTACTGGTCATGAGAGTGAAGAGATCGGTACCTGCCCTGCCACTGCCCCTTGTGAGGATGCTGAAGACCCCAGTGAGGTCACCCCTCAATCTCATCTCCTCCAGGCTGAACAAATCCAAGTCACCTCAGACGCTCCTCATACGGCTTCACCTCCAGACCCCTCACTATCCTCCTTGTTCTCCTTTGGATGTTCCCTTAATGTCTTTTTTATACTGTGGCTGGGAAGGGGAGTGATAGAGCAGCTGGGTGGGCACTGGTGTCCAGCCAAGATGAACCCACCACATGCCCCAAGCTGTACGCAGTACTCAAGGTGAGTACTGACCCAGCTGAGCAGCTTTCCCATCCTAAAACACTTACTCCTACATCAGATTATGAAGAATTACACACGCTGACAAGTCACACACAGAAATATGTGCAAACAGGAAGAGTGCACAGGCTATGAGTGCATTGCAATTTACTGAGACAATCCCTTCCCTTATATTACTCACATCCCATTTTGTTTCCATTCTCACTGAAATGCCTTTAAAAAACAGGGCTTCAGAAGAGCTGATTTTGTAGCCATGCTGTGCATCGTTAATTGCAAAACACCTGTGCTAACTCATCACGGCAAAAGCACAAGGCACTGTCACTTCGATGGGCTGTTAGATAAAGGGTAGATAAAGTTTGAAGAGGACAACAGCATGCTGGCCTCTTTCTCAAATTAGTTGTTCATTAGATCCAGCAACCAACTATAACCTTTTCTTGCATGTTTAAAAGCACCTCTCGCTTAGAAAAGGGAGAGAGCATCAGCAAACTAGATGGAACTTTGTTCCAACTTGGAATCTTTCAAGGAAAGAGTGAATGAAAGTCCTGTACTCACTCTAGTGTTTGACATACATCTCCGGGGTCCTCATAATTTTCAGAAGTTTCTTGCTCTCTTGTGCCTTTTAAAGCAATCTCAGGAATATGCCCCTAAATTTTAAGCAGAAACACTCATTTTAAGTAAAAGCACTCATCACCTCTGTAGGCTGTTCACTCCACTCTGGACACCACTGCAACCACCAGTCTGTGTGCCAGGCCATCACACTGAGAGCCACTGCAGCACCTCCTGCCCTGCTCAGCCTTCCCCCAGACCGTGGCCACCCTGCACTGTCCAGCTGCAGGGAGACAACAAGCTTCTGTGGCCACCGGCACAGCACAAACCCACAGCCTTCCATCCTCAGGCACAGGCATGGACAGTTCCAAATGACTGTTTGCAGTTACTAATAGATCAGAAAGAACTTTGCCATTTGTGGGAGTCATAGGGGAGCCACTGAAATCTGCCAGATCCTGTGAACAGCTCATTCTAAGCACTTGAACTTCCCAGCACTTTATTTCCACTGGGGCTAATACAGCAGAGAGATTTTTTTCAAGTCAAAGTTTGTCTGCAAATAGGCAAAATAAAAGCCATGCCTGGAGGAAGAGGAAAGCATTCCCACTCAGCTCAGAAGCCATGGAGAATGACTGATGACAGGTTCCCTGCACTTCCAGGACCATCTCCAAACATCACAGAAATCCCAGCTGACAGCCAGTTCCCAGCAGCAGCAGTCAGCTGGGCACACAGGGGCATTCACAGCAGTATCCTGGTGTACCAGAGTGGGGTACAGGAAACAAAGGACTGGAACAACTGAATCAGCACAACCACCATGAAAGTCACTGTAGTTTATGCCAAGACCTATGACTCTGAGGCACTACAGCAAGGTGATTTTTAAAACACTGTTGTGGTTCTTTGGGAAAAGGAGCTACTTGGCCTGACCTAAAGGACATGGTAAGACTGTTTTTATCAGAAAGAACTAAAAAAACCCATAAAAAAAACCCAACAAGAAAGAGAATTACAGAAAAAAAACCTACTTATGGCTGCGTCTTTTAAGCAATACTATTAAAACATAAGTTCATGTTCGAGCTGTAACTGTATAAACATTCAATCAGAGGAACAGGCTTGGGACTGTGGTGTTGGGGCTGTGTTCCCTGGTTCAGTAAAAGCATACACTGCGCTAACTAAAACAGCAGAGTTGTACATTACCTTTGTAGGGACTCGTCTTTCCTCTCTGTTGCCAGTGAATCCCATGTCAGGTTGCTCTGCACATTCTGTGTTCAAATGCAGCAGCCTCTGTGCACCAGTCCAACCACAACTAGCGCTGAAACTGTTTTGGGGGTATAGACGACACAAACTGTGCTTGACCAGATGACCAGACATGCTCAGGTACGTGCACATGGAAGGAAAGGACAGAGTATTATATATTTGTACAATTAGATTCTGCAGTGTTGCACCCAGTGGCACAGTGGTTAGATACAGCTCCACACAAAAACAGGAGGACACCCTCCTTTGGCAACAAAACTAACCAACGCTGAAATGACAATTTGGGGAGCAGACAGTACAAGCTGTATTTTGTCAGGTATGATCTGCTGTGTGACCACAGAAGAAAAGGAAAGCAGGGGTATTCAATCACTCCTGCAGCAGCAGGAGGTCTCGTTAAAGTGGGCCTCTGACTAGAAGATAACTAACTTCACTGCACAGGCCATAATTTGGGAATCACTGTTCAAGGCAGATAGTCCCCTTCACATTTATCATTTCCATTTTGTATGTCTCTTGGCATTATTCACTTATGCTGCAGAGTGGCAGGTTTGAAGTAGTACTCCTGCTATTGCAGATGTGATTTAAAATCTGCCAGCTATTAATCATTTATTTTTGAACAAAGTCAGATGAAGCAAGTCTCATGCCACACTTTAAGACTACAGCAGCACAGCACTGATCTTAATCAGTTCTTATATTCCTGGCACTTCCATTGCTGACAAAGGCCTCAGATGTCACAGAAGAGAGAAATTTCATTTCCTTTCTATCAGCCACAGGTAACAGTCCAGGTAGACTCCTTGAGTGCCCCTCTTTTTTCTGAGCTCTTCTTGTATCAATGAATCCCAATTAAAAGCTTAAAGGCTTACTCAGTTACTAGTGGATCATCCAGAAGAATTTGTTTTGTGATTAAATGAAGACATACAATAACTTAAGGTGCTTTAACTGCTCTAAGAACAGGAAAGCAGTGAAGATGAAAAATACTCAAAAATTAACTCCAAGCAAAACAAATTTTTGTACGAAGTTTATTTTTCTGTTGGGTGGCCATTATACAAAGTAAGCAGCCAGAGCTGCCATTTTGTCCTTGGGTTTCTTTGGGTTGAGTCTTCCTCCAGGTCTCCGGCCTTTCCCCCTTCCCCGCCCCTGCCTTTTGCCTTGCCCCCCGCGGTGCATGGGGTGCCTCATGGCCGCGTGCTTTAGCTCCACCAGATCCTGGAATACGGGGTCACAGAACACGCAGCCTGAGTGCTGGGTCTCATCGCCAGGCAGAGGGGATTTGGCTTTGTTAAAATCCACGTCCACGAGCGCCGCCTCGCACAGGTCGCAGGTCTCTGGCGACACCCGCACCTTGTGGGCGTTCTCGAAGAAGTGCACGATGACGTTGCACTTGTTGCAGGCCATCTTCCACTTGGGCCCCGACGTCGAGTCCAGCACCAGGACTCCGTTCTCACACTCCACGCACTGCCCAATGCCAAGCATGCTAAGGGAATGCTGGCACGTGGGGTGCGTGCATTCATTGCAGCCCATTCCTGGCGGGAGAAGATAAAGCTGTACCACAAGGAGCCCTTTGCATTGCTCACACTACCCGCTTTGGAGGAAGTGAGACACAGAAATCAAAAGACTCTTAGTGTATTATAGGTTTCCTAAATTGCTGAGGAACAGAACAGCTCCCAAAATGGCAACTTGCCTCTTCACATATTCAGAATAATCCCTTGCTCAAGAATTTCTCTGTAATGGCTTTCAGAATTGCCAGATACTGTCACTGCACAGTAAAGGCAGTTTAGACACGAGTGATGAAATTAGGGAAAACTAATTACATTTTCAATTAAATGTATGGCTCCTAGCTAAGTGCCATTTTATATTTGAACTACTCACTGTTGGTCCAAGACTTTTTAAATTAAAAGATGAAAATAAAAAGATGCCGAAAACCTCCAGTTACTCAGAGCTTCAGTGCACTACTTTAAATCAGTTTTGCTCTTACAGCTTCCAAACGAATTGCAACTTTTATCCCGTTTTATATCCTTCAACAGCTTTTGACAAACTGTTTTTCTCAGCATCATAGCATTCTCAAGACCTGGTCTTCATCTAAAATCCTATCCAAGCCTACTCCAATTTGCAAGGGGTCAGAATCTCAGTGTCTTTCACTGCATGTTGAGTGTTCTGAAGGTCACCTACAGCACATGCATGTAAATTAATTTCTTACTTCCTTTAAAAAGAAAAAAAATACTCAAAAATGAATTAACTAATAAATTTTCGTAAGTTTGACATTAATTTTAGGTATCTAGAATCTAATTTGAACAGCACCTGATACTAAGCAACACTGATTTTAAAACTCCTAAAAAGTGCGTTGTATAGACTGTACCTAATTCATTTCAAGGGAGGGTGACACCTGCATGTTTGCAGAATTCCTACCTTTTTTCATGTCCCTGAAGGGAGGATGGTTATAACAGTATGGACACAGCGGATAGCTCTTTCCTCTGGAACCAGATGACCACAGCACCAGCTCAAAGTCATCCAGGGGACAACGCAGCTCTTTGTAGAGTTTGATGGTACCATTCTGGGGGAGGCTGTAGGTGTCGTCACAGTGGGAGCAGTGCAGGCGACTCGGCTTGGCCTGCAAACAGAACACAAGTCTCCTGAGCAACTGCAGGGTCAACAGTGGTTAAAATACGCAGCAAATACAGGTGGAGCTGCTCTCTGGTTGGTTCCCCATGGAAAAACTCCATCAGGCTTTTTGTTTCAGAAATGTGCTCTTGTGAACAACAATTTAACCCAAATTCAAAAGGAATTTCTACTCAATGCCCCTCTCAGCAAGTGAAATTCAAATTCCAAGTATGAGGCAAGCTTACCTGAATATACTTCATGAAACGATGGCATTTACCACAGCGGGAAAGGGGCTTTCCTGTGGCAGCCAAGGGTGAAAAAGACACTTCCATCAGTTCATCCATACCTGCAAAAGAAATAATCACATTTATGTTAGAATCCCAGTTCTTAAGAGAAATCCTGCACAAAATCATCTACAAGGCCTGTCAAGAAGTGAGAATTAAAGTATTTTAATCACAATGCTCTTCCTTGTTTATGAAGGTATTTTAAATACACAGCATTTTGCACTGAGCATGCACAAACACTGGGTTCAGGTAGTCTCAAGTTTTCAAAAACTCACCACTACACAGAAACAGAATACATTTGTAGTAGAGTTTTGGGGACATGATTCAGTCCATTTCCCTTTGGAGAACAAATCAGTTTGACTGAAAAGTTCCAGTCCTTGCACAACTTTTCAGAAAGCCTAAATCTCTGAAAGGAACCTAATACGTAAGTATTCTCTATGCAACAACTAAGTCATTGTAGGGAACTTTGCATGTAGAATGTTTTACCTGCAATGGAGTCCACAAAATAATGAAATTTCCTTTTGAAAATGTCGAGCGTGTGCTCCAGGACCTGATGATAATTTGCTTTACCCAGAGCTATTAAGTTGAGTTGCTTCTCTACAGCACTGCGGATCGTGGGGAGAACCAATTCTGCATCTAACAGAAAATCAGATACAGCAGCAATGAAAGGTCAAAAATAGAGGTAGGAAACTGTCATCAAAATAAACACACAATTTCAATTATTATAGTCTCTGGAATTAGTAATACTTTCCTGGATGCATCATTTTGAGACAGAAATGCTGCTAACACCATGACAACAGCCCCTAACATAACGAAGGGAAAAGAAGATAATAGGATGGACAGCGAAGAACTTTTAACTTACCTATTTTGTAATAACCATGAACCAGAACAATGCCAAGGTTTGTGGGCTTTAGTCTCCGACCACTCTCCACTGTGACATAGTTTCGCTGGCAAATGTTGTTAATGTGGACTGGAATACTGGCATCAGTTCCTGCCACACAAAGGAAAATACACCCATCTTGAACAAAACAGTTGTCATCAAATTATTCACTTCTGATTTCTCCAGTTTAATGTCAGTTATAGGGCTCCTAAGACTGCTTAAAATTCAGATACCTTTTCACTGTCGCCCAACTCCCAGTGCGTAACTACTCTCTCTAGTAACTCAAGTGGTTCTTTTGCAGTTCTGAGAAGTCTGAAACATGTTTAAACCTTAATCCTTTCATCTCTTCCACGGAATTACTATTGGGAAGACACATATAATCATTTATTCTGGAAAAACATGGAGGAGTATGTTTGCTCTGACAGGACAAATTTACAAAAAGGAAACAAGTCAGATGGATAAAGAAAAGCAGCATAATGGTAAATTGTAGAGTAAGATATAGAAGGATTACTGAAGTCAGCAAAACTGAAGCAAGCTGTAAAGACAAGAAATCATTCCTAAGAATGGGGAGGTGCTTCCTTCCATGCATCAGCTGAGAGAGAAGGGACAAGGATGTGTTATAAAAGGATACTGCTTTGGCCAGAAACTACCATAAGTAAGGGTAAGAATGGGAAAGGAATGTGGAGGAAGAAACAATCTACCATCTGCTGAGAGGAGCTACAGGCACTGTGGTTTAAAGAAGAGGAGATTATCACTGCACCAACCCAAATGCACACTGAGAGGTCATCACTGGCAGAGAGGGTGCAGAGGAGTGATTCAGACTCTGCACTCCTGATGGATCTATTACAATGTATTATGAGTTAAACAAGCTCCTACCAATGCCATGCTTTTCCATCAGAGTGATCAGTTCTGCTTCTGTCAGGTAATCAGGGGGACTGGTTTGCTTTTCCAGCAACTTTATTTCACCAATTGGAAAAAGATCTCCTTTCTCACAGTGGGGAAGGCTCTCCTCTAATGGGATGCTGTGCCACGGCATGATTTCTGTGAACCCTGGAGGTAAAGAACCAACCAAACAAAACCAGTGAGAGCTTATCTTCACAGCTTTCAGGAGGACAAGGCATACATTTCTAGCTATAACATGGGCTGCATTTTGCAGATCAAAGAGGTGTCTGCCATATCAGGCAGAAAATACCGGAGGCCAGGAAAGTTGAGGAAATACAGAATCTTAAGACAGTATCTCTCACTGCACCAAATCAGACATATTTTGTGCATGACTTGAGTGATGGGAAGAGTGTCTTAAAAAGGAAATACAAATAGTAAGTCATATTCATGCAGTAAGAACTATTGGGCCAGTTCACCACAAAAATTTCAGTAGTGGTGCTACATTCTTTTTACAGAGGCCCAAGGAAAGAAATCTGCCTTTGTACAATTTATCCCCCACAACACATTAACTGTCTGTAAAAAGACTGGTCTTCACGCTGACAAACACGGCATTAACACTTTGAGACAACTACAAGAAAAATAAGACTTTTTTAATGATAACTGCAGTATGGAAATGAAGAGTAGTTTTGGCCTCTGTTTTTGACAGCTCAGAAAATGTCTTCAAAACTGCACTTGTCCCCAGAGCTTTGCTTTTATGGAGATATAGATGTATATGGGTATACACATATATATTCAGTGTATTAAGGAGGAAAAAAATTAATCTGTAGCCAACTACTTACTCCTGCTTAGTCTCACCTGGCGAAGTTACCACCTTTCCAACACAGGTGAACCGTTCCAGGCCGATGCTGAAGGCAATGGTGGTCTGCAGGTACTTGCAGTCGGCGCTGACAGTGGCAATGAAGTGCCGAGTTATGTACTCGTAGAGCCGCCACCCATCTCCACCTGGGGACAGACAACACCTCAGCCATGAACCCCAGCCCTGCAGCTTTACATAACACTTCCTCCAAAAGGTACCAGTTTCCCGGAGGCATCACAGGAAAAACTGGTACCTAAAGGAAAGTAACATTCAAAAGTCTGTCCAGTTTCCCTTTGGAATTTCCTCCCTGTGTCACAGACAGGAGCTGCAATGCACTCGCAGCACTCTCAGTTTAGCCAGCTCCTCTCCCAGTTCTGCAACATGTTTGAAGGAGAGGATAAAGTAGGAAAGACTTTCCTATTTTTTCTAAAAAAAGACCTATGAACAAAAATAAAATTATTTACTGCTTAGTGACCCTGGAGACCACATCCTAATCTAAATCATAAAATTGATTCTAGTGGCAACTGCACCTGGGCAGCTTGAAGAGATCACTGTAAAATACTACTTATTAACACTAATGTAGGTTAATTTGTAAAATGAAATTTCATTATTCACAATCTTCATACAGGAAGTGGAGTATTTGAAAGGTTACACTGCTATGAACAGCTTCTAGTTCTTAGTCCTGTGCTTGCGTACAAAAAAAGAATCCTACATGGCCATTCAGCAGCCCATACAATTACTCAAAATTTCAAAGCATTTATTATTTATCAGAGATAATTTTACCATAGATATCAGTTTTCTACAACTATCTTAGGTATTCCTAATAAACAAGGCATTCACTACACTTTCTATAACCTTAAAATCCTCTTTTGAGGAAGCATAGTGTACAAAAAGTTGTATTTTAATATAAAACCCACAAACCATACAGACTAAATCAAAATGCACTTGAAGTTTGACTTACAAGCACAAAATATAATAATATTTCAGTACTTGGAATCTACTGTTCTGGGGCAACTTGCTCCCAGAAAAGTAGGCATTGTTTTCTTTTTCTTAGCACAGGCCTGAGGATCAATTACCAAAGAGCAGAGCAGCTCTGAACTTCACTGTCACCAGAAGTTTCAGTGAGGATCAAGTTTGCTCTCTCTTCATTTCCTGCCACTCAAATAATCATGTTTTCTGTTGAAGCTCAAGGAACTAATTTCCTCACACAGTGCCCCAACCCTACAGAAGTTGCCTGTACCTAATTCAACTTCTGTCGCAGCTCTCATTGGGGTGATGGGAGGATGGTCTCCTGCATCGTGGCCTTTCCTTGGACGGTTAATGCCTTCTGACAGCAGTGCATTCACCTGGGAGAAGAAAGAAACTGCTTACTCAGATCCAGGCCCTAACAATACAACACCCTTAAATAAAAGCAACTACAGACATTTGTAATTTCTGAAGGCCTACAGGTCATAATACACCAAGTACGATCTATTCTAAAACACAGACTGCAGAATGATCTGTAAGCAGGTTTTGCCTGCTAACTGTACTCACAGTTTCTGCCCAGTAAGGATTACTGGCTTGTTGTCTCAGACATCCTTTCAAGTCAAAGTTCTCTGGATAATGGGTGGTTTCCGTGCGAGGGTAGCTAATATAACCCTGAGTATAAAGACGCTCTGCTATTTGCATGGCGTGTTGTGGACCCATTCCTAAGATTGGATAAGAGAAAACAAAAATCATCTACACATTCACTGTGATTATGGTTTGCTGTACCTGAAAGTATACCTTATCCAGACAACTAAATACATCATGGTTTGTCCTTTCCATAAGACCTTTGTCACCTTGATCTTCCCAAACATTTCACTTCTGACAAGTTTCTAAACTTGACCCTTCCCCCAAAATGACATGTTACAGGGAGATGAATACACTTGATATGTCCTTGATTGTTTCATTTGAGAAGGCAAAATATTTCGCTTTAAAACTGTGTGAAAATCTGAATTTTTGCACATACCTAAAGCAGCACTGGCCACTCGTAGCATTTCTACTGTGTTCAGAGCCAGTGGCCTCTGCTTCACCTTCTCTTTTTTACTCACAGATTCTACCTAGAAAACAGATTTTACCAGTAAAAGTTCTGAAGTTTGGTAACTGGTAAATGCATGACTTAAATCATGCCTATAAACATGCATCATACCTACCATTCTCTATTCTTGTTGTATCTGCTTTATTTTCTTAAAACAGTAGCCACCAATATATTCTTACTTTAGAAAAGCTGACTGGAGGTAATTTTACCAAGTTCTATAGTTAAAGTCCTAAAGATCCTTTGTGTTAGAGACTAGATCAGGTCTGTAACTAACTGGGAATGCAGCAAGGCAGCCTATTGCTGTCTTTACTTCCCATTTACCTCAGCAGCACATACTTGCAGTGCAACAAGGATTTAGTGCTCATGGTCCTAACTGTAAGGATCCAGATTTTTAAAAGTTTCAGGCAGTCTTTGACCCTTGATGTCCATAAGCACTGAAATCCAAACACACTGTCAAACAAGTATTGAACAGATGAGAGCTAGAAGTTAATTGGCTATAAAGACTGTACCATACACATGATTAAAAATTTAACTGCAGGAATATTGCCCTACACATAATTAAATTCTGATTTGTACAATGTCTCATGGGAAATAAGAGGTTTGCTTGGAGAGATCTGAGCAGTATTTCCTAGAAGGTTTGGTAATGAAGAGTTCCTATCAGGAGTGATGATCATTTCCTAAGTCAATATTAAGAAAAGGCTTCTGCTGAGATCTACAGCACAAGATCTACAATAAAAAAATCTCTTGCCTTTTATTCTCATTTACACGAAGCTGAATGAAGTGAAAAACTATATATATATGTGCACACACACATATAATCTGTACTCTGTAACAAAACCAAACAAAAACCCCCAATACACAGCAAATGAAATATTAAACTGTGTTTCCTCTATATAAACAAGGGTCTACTGACACTTAGTAAATATTCTCACCTTTGCTTCTTTTGCCATCTTTGTTATATTCAGGAACATTTGACCAACCTCACGATCAAATACCCTCACTCTATCCCAATCTAAAGTGAGAGAACTTTCTTTTTCAGGGTTCACCTATTGGACAAAAAGAACCCAAAAAAATTAATTCCTACCAACTCTATTGCTGGAAGTGTGAGAATGCATATTCCCAACAATAATCCAGCAAGCAAAACCTAGGACATACAGGATATGTTAGGACAAACTCACACTAGGACACAAGTGCCTCAAACACTCATTAGTGCTCTTTCTCACAGGGGTTTGGGGAAAGGTGGAGCACTTGGAGTTATGGGGGCCAGGGAGTGACTGTAACTATTGCTGCAGTGAACCCAAATACTGTCCTTGTTTAGTGGGAACAGTCAAGGCTGAAGCAGGCAGAAATTCAAAATTTACCATTTTGATTTAGCAAAACGAGTCATTTGTATTAAACTGTAACAAGGCCATGTTTTAAGTCCCGTACACAAAAATTAATATGAAGTCACCAATACAAGAGAGTACAAAACTCCCTGGAAACAGGCACCAAGTAGTTCCTAGCATGACACATGAGACACATCAGAAGAGATGACAGTGGATACCAGATTTCTTTTTTTTTTTTTTACTTTTATAATATAAAAATGGCAACTTTTCAGCATACATCCCTTATTTGTTTAAAAGAATCCTTGTGATCACAAACTACAAACCCCTGTTGGTTTGCTCTCAGAGCTCGGACAACAGCAAGGCTGTAAAACTGCTCTAAGCTGCCAAAGTACTCTGAGGACTCAATTGCCAATTAACACAATGAGCATTTTATTTGCTTTAAAATTCCAATACTCAGCAATGCCAATGCTTGTTGGCAGCCTAATTCCTGGAATCAAATTAACAACAGTCAGTCCAAGGACCCCAGGGAACAAAATAAAACCATTTTAAGCAGCCTTTTTGGCTGAATTTAAGCTTAGATGATTAGCACTGAAGAATTCTTATAAGCAGCAGACAACAACCACTTTAATATAAAACTGACATCCTAAAATCTGTTCTTGAGAGTGGTGACACACATGTGAACAGAATGAGAGCACATGAGTAAACTACAGGCATTGTGAGTTCTTGTCAGCAGCTACAAATTTATGAATGAATGAAATGAAAATACAAATGTATTTATTTTGTAAAAATATATGCCCTCGTATACAAACAAATACTGTAAAACTTACTTTAGCTTGCAACACCCAGTAAGTCTCAGGCTTAAATGACTGGATTTTGTCATGCCTCTCAACACAGAACCCAAGTGTTGGGGTCTGACACGGCCCAAAGGAGATGAGGGAGCTGTCTAAATTCCCATATTTCCCTTGAAAATATTTAGTCTGAAACCTAAGCGAGGGGGAAAAAAACAACCACAAATTAGGAACAAGTACATTAATACACTCAATCCCAGGAAAACAAAAAGTTTTCATTAACATACACACACAAATATAACTAATCTATAAAATCACTCAGGCACTAGGAAAAAAGTATTCTGAGAAACACCATCTCTAACAGCTACTTAAGTCACAATCGCTTTGCCTCATTGAATCATGTTTGTTCCCAAAGAAACGTGAGAGAACATTATAACAAAAGATCATATCACAGTTGCCAATAATACTTTATCTAATTCAGGTAAGTCCACAGACAACTTTTTTACTCTTTTTGTCTGTGCATAAGATTGTTCAGTTTGGTGCTGAGCAGAATCAGCCCCTAGAGTTCTGAGGCATGTTCTGTGGTGTGCTGGGTTTGGCTGGGATGGAGTTAATTTTCTTCACAGCAGCTGGTCCAGGGCTGTGCTGAGGATTTGTGCTGGGAACAGTGTTGGTAATTCTAGGATGTTTTCACTAGTGCTGAGCAGGGAAGACACCAAGTCAAGCAAGGCCTTTCCTATCTCTCACCCCACCAGTGAGCAGACTGGGGGTGCACAAGGAGCTGGGAGAGGGGACAGCCAGGACAGCTGATCCCACCTGACCAAAGGGATGTTCCAGACCATAGGGCACCATGCTCAGCTGAGGAAGAAGGAGGAAGGGAGGATGTTAAGAGTGATGGTGTGCCCAAATCACTGCTATGGGTGATGGAGCCCTGCTGTCCTGGGGGTGGCTGAACACCTGCCTGCCCACGGGAAGTGCTAAATTAATTCCTTATTTTGCTTCACTTGTGTGTGCAGCTTTTGCTTTACGGATTAAACTATCTTTACCACTACCCATGAGTTTTCTCACTTCTATCTACCCGATTCTCTCCCCATCCAACCAGGGTGGAAGCAGTGAGTGGCTGTGTGGGGCTTGGCTGACAGCTGGGGTTACCCACGAGTGGGCAGTGCCATTCCTGAACCTGTCCCAGACCCATCTGTGGTCCGTGCTGTCACCTTGTAAATGCACAGCCAATCCTCAGATCCAGCTCCTGGCGGGCATCCACAGAGAGAGCCTCATTGCGATTGGGCTCTCCCAAGTGATTCATGGCATTGCAGATGTCTGTGTCAGTGATGGAGCTGAATTTAGCTCTGTAAATCGTTCTCTCCGAGCCACGAGGTTTGTTCATGACAGGAAGGACAGCATCAAGAACCTAATGAAAATCAGAAGTGTATTTTCAGAGTATCTGAAAGATAAAGGCTTCAGCCTCTAGGTTTTCTCTCTAAGGCAAAAAATAAACCCACTCTCCACAAAGTATTTACTTATGTGACACTACTTAATTCAGCAAGATGTCATGCCAATACACTAACTGATAAGCCAGAGCATTTGTCCATCCACTCCAAAGTGTATTAAGAATTAGCAAAACTGAAGGATTTATTTACTGTACAGCAACTGCTGGAAGCAAATCACTGTTGTTGGTTAAGTGCAAAGACATTCACCAGTGCAGCTGCAGCACCTTTTGGTGAACATGTACCAGTTACTCTCTGGGTTTATCCTACGTATTGCTAAGCCAAGTAGCTAAGCCAGTGGTATGTAAAGAATTTAAAATAATTACCTGATAAATCGTGCTTCTTTAAACAAAAACATAAACCCCATATAAATACTCCTCATGTAGACTTCTCGGAATAGGATGTTAAAAAAACCTTCGGAAAGTTTAAGTTCTATACTTTTATGTGCAGAGACCAAATTCCCACAGAAAGCCTACACTTAAAAGCAGCCTCTGTGCTTTAGAGCATCTAATTGCTTAATAAACAAAAGGTAACAGAGATGAACTTTTACAAGGACAGAAAAATAACTACTCCACTGTGTAATACAGACCAACTCTCAAAGCACTGGAATGTTCTGACATTTAAGAGACCTGACTGCTCATCTCAGATGAGCAACATCTCTGAAATTGATTTATGCTCTTTAACTGACATCTTACAGAGTTTAAAGCACGAGTTTTTCCACCAAGCCTCTCCATGCCTTTAAAACTTTGTTCAACTTTAGTTTGAATTTTACTGTATAATCATACATCAATGCAACGATAGCACTGTTACAGATAAACATATTAAGGTATTATAAGTCTTTAAAAGAGAAATCTTACTTCAAAACAGATGTTTTCTCCTTCCTTATCACAATCCAACCACAAGACAATACAGTCACAGCCTCTTCCCTCCACCTGCGAGAAAAACTAGCACAGTCCTTCAGCAACTCAAAAACCCACCTCCCCTCTCTGGTTTGAAGTACTGGAGGTTATTTACTTGGTGCTAAAAGGATTGGAAGAATAAAGCAGAAGTGACATGAAGTCTGCAGGTACCTAAAGGGGTTGAAGAGAGAAGCATGCTGTGCTCCATGGGGCCAGAAAACTGCTTATAAGATGCTTTTCTGAAAAAAAGAAATCAGCATAGCAGTGGAAGTGTTCTTAAACAACCCCAGTCTGCATCTGCAGCCTCAGGAATAGCCCCTTCCCTTTCTGGGTCTTCCTTTCCAAATCACAAAAAAAACCCAAAAAACCCCAAACAAACCCAGGAAACACTTTCCTAGTTCATAAAGATATTACTAAGTCTGAATTTGTCTGACAGAAATCATTTTTACACCACAAACACTTGCCCTTCAGACAGCACATTATTTTGTAAAAGTAACCCAAGTCCTGCTTTCCTCTCAGCGGGGCGTGTGAAGTGTGAACAGTAACCAGCACAGGCTTATTTTAAAGAAGGCATTTATAAGCTGTGCCTTGAACTTGCAGTTAGAAACTAAACATGCATCCAGTGCTCCAATTCTGAGAAGCAGGATATCAACAGCCAAAAAATGCAGAAGGCAATGGCAAAAGTGAATTTAACCAGGCACAGATTCCACACAGCATAAGAACCAGAAAAATTAATAACGTAGATATAACTGTGACAAAAAGCTGCTTCTTGTAGGGAAGAAAATCCTTACTTAGGAACATAGCAAAAGGTATCTCTGAAATACCACTCAGAAAAGAGAATACCTGTAAAAACTTCACCATGGTCAGTTTGGGATTAGCTTCTTTCTTTTCTGTGGGAGCTTTGCTAAAAAGTTCTGCTGGATCCACTTTGTCCCAGCTGTTATATTTTCCTGAAAAGCAAAAGTATATTAAGTAGAGCTCTAAAGACGTATTAAAAAAACTCCAAACAACTTCACTTTGCAAAACACTTGGCTTTCAAAATTTGTATGGAAAATTTCCTACCCTAACACATCGTGCTTTACTGTTTATCAAGCGACCCTTGGCTTTTCCTGTGAATTGCATCTATCATGTAGAAACATATGAAGGAAAAAAATACTAATCACCTTCCAGAAATTTTAACATGGACTATTAAACCACCTTCTCTTTTACAGTCAATTGATCAGGCCAAGGGGAGGGGCTGGTTTTCCTTGCTTATACATACACACGCATATATTATTTATATATACATATAACATGCACACTGCAGTCTGTTTTACTGTTTGTTACTGATGGCCAGTTCTCTCTCAGCCCTAAAGTGCCCTGGGCCATCTGCTCAATGCATTTGTTCATTTTCATTTCTCTCAAGTAATGTCAGCAATACTGCTCAGCAGTTACACAAAACTGTATCTCTTTAAAGCACTGTGGAAGTAAAAATTCTGAGGCAATTATCATTAGAGGAACTGCAACAGTCAGGTACTAGTCCAACATTGCAGACCAGGTTAGTGACAGGGCTCTTTGTGCATAACCCTTACCAGATCTCTGCTTCACAGTAATACACTACAATGCTTAAGAGATTATTTTGGGGCCTGCATTCTCTAATTATCTTTCACTCTAAGTACCAAAATGTTTTTCCAGATAGGCAAATTAAGCCTCATCTCCCCTCATTTTCCAGGGATGTAATTCAGGCACAAAAAAGACAAGGGACATGACTGAGGTCATCCAAGAAGCCAGCAAGAGAACTAGAAACAAAAATCAAGAACTGCTGACCACAAGCAATCTTTTTGTCCTCCTTTTCTCTCTATATCTCTCCTGAAAATCCTTCCCGATTTATTTCCACAATCAGTATTTTCCTATAAGGAGCCCTTAGCAGCTCTACAAGGCATTACCAGCTAAAACACCTTATGAACAAATACCTATGAAATCCAAAGTCATGACGTGACCACATACAGATGTCATCTTGAAATGGGCACTCTGTCCTGCAAAGGACCCCGTGTACTCATGCACAGAGCAAGCACCGTTCAGTCCCTTGCGAGAGGACATGTTTCCTGTGAAAATGAGACCATAAATATCAATGAGGTTAAATTAAACAACTACTGAAGTAAGTCACTTTGTGTAAAATTACATTCCCCTTAAATCTTACAGCTAGGGAGCTAGGGTGGTGCTGATCAAAAGATTCTACTCATTGATGAAGTTTTTATTTCAGTTAATTACCACTTTAGGCCTTTTTAAAAGAATATTCCGTTTTCAAGTTAAACCATGCATTATCTCCTCCATCTTTTCCCTCCCACTAGGAAACCTTACAAAAACACAGGTAGTTTCCTAGGCAGCAGTTATAATCAACTCATTTTATTTTCTGCACGATTTACAAAAGTTTTACTACAGCTTCAAAAATCTCAGCACAGCAACTTGCTGCTGGACCGGCGCTTTCCAGAAACCACAAGCACCGACACACAGCACGGCTGGATGGGAGGCGGGTTCCTTTACTGCGGAGGGGACCGGCGCACAGGGCAAAGAGCAGGACGCGCCGCCCGGCCCCGAGCCGCGGCCTGCCCCCCAAACCACGGACCCCCCGAGCCGGGGCCGCCCCGCCGCAGCGCTCCTACCTCTGGAGAGGATCTTGGCGATGGACTGCGCCAGGGACGGCTTCTCGGCCACCATCAGCACGGTCCTCATGCTGGGCCGCGGGGCTGCGCCGGCTCCCGAGCCTGAGGGGGCAGAGCATCAGCGGGCGGACCCCCGCAGACCCACGGCACCGCACCCGGCCCCCCGCGAACCCCAAACCCGAGCGCTCCGAGCAGCCGCCACCGCCACCGCCACCGCCTCGCCCCGCGCCCGGCCCGCTCGGCGCCTCAGCGGGCGGCCATGGCCGCGTCACTGCCGGGGCGCGGCGACGCAAGGCGCGCGGGCGGGGGGGCGGCGCCGCGGTGCGGGCGGGCGCGGCACACACGGGCATGGGCATACAGGGACAGACATACACACACACACATAAACACATACACACACATACATACATACAGAGACACATACATATACATACATACAGAAACACGCACATACATACACACACCCACGCGTGTACACACACAGTACCCACTGGCGGCGCGGGCGGGCGCGGCACACACAGACATAAACACATACATATACATACAGAGATACGCACACACGTACAGACACATGAACACACACACTCGCACTTACACACATACACACGTGTACACACCACTGCCCACTGGCGGCGCGGGCGAGCGCAGCACACACAGACATAAACACATACATACACGTACATATACATACACATACATGTACATACACATACGCATACATGTACACACACATACACACGAAGATACGCACATTCATACACACAGACACATTCACACGTACACACGTGTACACACATAGACACACCCCCCCATACACACACACACGGGTACATACACCCACACAGTGTCCCGCATACACACCCCGCGCTGCAGTGCCCGCTGGCGGTGCGGGGGCTGTGCGGGGATCCCCGATCCCCTGGGTCTGTCCCGAGCCCGGCGCTGGCGCGGCCGGAGCTGGTGGCACCCTCGGGCGCGGGCACAGGAACAGGGGCAGGACGCACCCCCGTCCCTCTCCCTCCCTTCCTCTCACAGCCCACAGCACACCCCGGTCCCGCGGGCACGGCCGGGCGCCGCTCCCCATCCCCTCCCCACAGGTGCGCCAAAGAGCCGCCCCCGCTGGTCCGAGAGGTCGCGCACAGCGGCTGTGCCTGCGCTGCCCAGGCCACCGCACCCGTGCCCGGCCGGCACTCCGGCTCCAGCTCCCAGGACCTGGCACACTCCGGTCTCCGCGCACTGACAGCGACTCCTTCAGCGCAAATCAATTTGCTCGAGGAGCGTTAGGTCCTCTTGCACTCAGAGGTGGTAATGGAAATAATGTCGGGTTTGGGGAACGATTCTTGGAAAATTGTCGGGTTTTTCATGTTATATTTTAATTAAGTGTTGATTTCTCACTTAGGCAGAAAGAAGGGAAAGGACAGTGGGAAGCGCCAGGCCAGGCTGATGCACACTCTTCCCTCATCCCACCTTTGCTGCCCCAGCCAGGTCCTGCTCCAGAGGCTGCAGATCCTTTCCCCAGATCCTGGAGGGACCCTTTGCCCTGGCTGTCACTTCCCAGGGACACTGAACCCTGCTAAGATTTGCTCAGTGGACTGGAGCAGTTTCCAACCTCTCTTGCAGCCTTCAACTCTTCCACAGGTCCTGAAATCTTTCTGTCAAGGGAAGAGCTAAAGAGGGAAGCCCCAAGCTGATGGATTTTATAAGCACTTTTTTGGAGCCGCTCAGCTCTATTTTTACCCCTGTGGTTGTGCATCAATCGCTGCCAATGTTTATAGCACTTTTCCCAGAGCTGCTCAATACCACACAAACCCAGAGGGAAGGGATTGGGAAGCAGCCAGGATCAGGATGTATATCAACCTCATGCTGTCTAGAATAAAAAGGAACTAATTCACCTTCATTTTGGTTAGTAGACAATTAATAGATATTGAAGTTATTAGTGAAAGGAAAAATCAAAACAAACCCAGGGCTTTTAATTCTTTGGCAATACTGAACTTAGAACATCTCAAAACAAATGTGTTCTCCTGGTTTAATGCCTGGTTCCCTTTGACATCTGGGGAACATCTGGAACAATCAGGATGCAAGTTAAAACCAAGTCTTCAGATATGTCAGATACATATTTTTTAATTTCCTCTAGTAAAAGCCCTCTACAAAATCTAACCTTTCTGTTCTCTTTGAATGCAGAATGTAACATGAAATTCCAGCTTGGGCTCACCCGGACAAACGCAGCCGGGTCTCCCCCACACGTGGCCGAGAGACTCCGGTGGCTGCGAGTGCCCGTGTGTCCCTGGGCTGGCACGGACACGCGTGTGGCTCTTCCTGGGGCCACACAGAGGCTTTCCCGGCCCGAGGGGTCCCGCTGCTGGACACCCACGCACGCCAGCCCTGCCCGATGCACGGAGCCCGCAGGGACAGCAGGTCACGGCAGCTGCTTGGGAGTGCTTTGGAAAGCACCTTGGCAGTCTGGAAAGCCTCACCCCCTTCCTAGTTCTCCAGCGTGGAGCTGCGTCAGTCCCAGCAGCGCTGAAGGGACGGGGCTCGGGATGGGGCTCGGGATGGGGCTCGGGATGGGGCTCGGGATGGGGATCGGGAGCGGGGCGGCCACTGGAGGGCGCTGGTGCCGCAGGAGCCGCCCGCGGTCCCGGGGGCGCGGCCGCGCTCGGCGGAGACGGGAGGTTTGCGCACCCCCCCATCGCTCCCATTGCACCCATCGCTCCCACCGCGCCCATCGCTCCCATTGCGCCCATCGCTCCCACAGCACTGCCATCGCTGCCATCGCTCCCACCGCGCCCATCGCTCCCACCGTGCCCATCGCTCCCATTGCACCCATCGCTCCCACCGCGCCCATCGCTCCCACAGCACTGCCATCGCTGCCATCGCTCCCACCGCGCCCATCGCTCCCATTGCACCCATCGCTCCCATCGCTCCCGCGGCTCCAGTACCGCCTCTGCGCCTTGTGCATTCCCTTCGCTCCGCGTGTTTCCCCCGGGAAGGCGCTCCCTCCCGCTGCCCCAGCCCGGGGACCCGCGGGGACCGCTCGGAGCCCCTGGGAGCCCCTGGGAGCCCCGATCCCGCCGCCACCTCCTCGCCGAGACTTCCCCCCGCCTCAGGCTTGACCTCCCCGTCCTTCGAAGCACTTCTCACATTTGGAGGAGGCTCCAAAAACCACCTTGCCAGACCCCACTGCTCCTGTAGCAAGCACTGGAACCTGGGAGGCTCCTCATTCCTATCAGGGGGAGAAAGTCCAGGTAGAAGGGGCCGTGTTTGCCCAAGACACCACCAGCTGCCCACAGTCCTGTCACCCGGGACTGCTGACGCCCTGCCCTCTACTTTGCCCAGCTCTGGCTGGTGTTCCCTCACTTTTCCTTGGAAAAGCTGAAGGCCGTAAGCACAGCTCTCTGGCTGTGTGGATGGGGCAGAGTAATAAACCTCAGAGCAAGCAGCTTCTCCTGTGGTTTTCACAAAGAAACCGAGTTTCTTTCTAGGTATAAATAGTTAGAAAAAAATTGGTTTACATTGACTTGGTAAGCATATCAAATCAAGAAAGATACAGTTCTGGGAGAGCATTTGCACACTGAGGACACTCTCACACTGGTCCTGCTGCCTGTAGAGTCACAAGTTTTTCAACACCTTTTATCCCCCAAGTTATTCCAGTGGGTGGTTATTCAAGTAGTCAAAGTCCTCAGTCTGACTGAGACATTGGTGTTTCACTTCTCCATCAGAAGATGTTGTGCAAGGATTAGAGCCCTGGACCTCCTTGTGCTGCCACTGACTCACAGATTCAGTTTGATAACTTATTCCTTGGTGCTTCCTCCAGGATTCAAGTAGCAATTTCCCTCTTTAGGGATGCTTTACACATCTGTATGCATAAATCCCACTTTAAGTGCAAGATAGAAAAAGCTACAGAAATATCATAGTCTCTGTTGTAGGGAGCATGATCATTCCTGTTTTACTTCCCTGGACTCATTCTTGACCTTAGAGTAACTTTTCCCTGTTTGTTTCCAAACACACTTGAAAAGATTGCCATGAAATTAATAAGTATTGACAGCAGGGTCAGGCAGGCAGAAACACATCTGGAAGGATGCCACAGACTTTAGAAATTATGAAAATGCAGGTCAAATTATTAAAATAGGGTTGGTGGGTTTTTTTTTTTTCTTTTTAAAAACTAAATAAGAACTATGAGGCCACAAAAATGTTCCTGAACTCTTGACTACAAATCTGGGCTCCAGACACTTCAGTGCTGGGAAGAAGGAGATAGAGCCTACCATATACAGAGCAACAACAGCACTTAAGTGTTTTGTGCTGGAGTGAAAGTTATGTTTGTGCTCCTTATTAGAAATTTTCTTTTAAGTCTTTCAATAATAGAAGGGAGAGAAGAGGGTGAATGCTGATGAAACAGGCTATTGCCGGGACACACACACGCACTACACATGACCCATCATTGGATCTTGACTGTTTTCCCCTTAAGTAGTAGTCTTTTGTTCAATGGAAAGTGCAAAACTTCACCCATAACCAAAGCATCGATTTTCCTATCCAGCATTTCTTCTCACTAAAGTCACCTTAAGCTGAAGAAGAGATGTAGAAGGAATCTGTGAATGGGAGTGGATCCACAGGAGTAAAGGAGGAGAAACAAAACACATGCATTTGTTCAGGTTTGATTTTGCACCAATTGTTGCATCCTCCAGCCTGGTTTTGGTAGTGCCAATAATCCATAATCCAAGTAGGTGGACACAGGCCCTCTCCCAGTGCAGTCTGCAGCAGCAGAACCAGAAAGCAGAAAGAAACCCAAAGGCAAGATGGTGGTGACCACATGAAACTCATCCCCCATGTGTATGTAACAGCACTGCAGACCTGTGAGCATGGCTGGAGGAGGCACAGACCTCAGATGCCTTCATGGGGTCAGTTGCACATCAACAGCAACTCTGTTGTGGCCACACAAGGTCCCAACCTTCACGAGAGTAGCTGAGACCCGTGTGGTGCAGCCCTCACGGGAGGTTATCTTGGTACAAAGACCTGTGTAAGCTGCAATCTCACCTCTTCGGTGTGGGCATGCCCTGAGATCATCGACCATCAGCTGGCTCAGCTTCACTGGGAGAGTTCATCCTCCCAGTGCTCCCAGGGGAGGTCACACTGTCTTCAGGTCTCATATGAGGGAATGCCCTGGCACAGGGACAGAGCTGAGCTGGCTCCCCAGCTCCTGCACAGGCTTTCCCAGCTGTGGTTGAGCTTCACTTGAGAAAACTGGCTTCTCTCTGCTTTGCCCTGTGGAACTTCTCATTCCCTACCCTGAAGACCAGATACTGCTGCCCACCCTCCCTTTCGCTGGCTCAGGCAAAGCTGGCACTGGGACCGGGCTGAAAACTGCCCAGCTGAGCTGGGTCAGGCGGAGTTGCTCACACCTCCTCCATGTCCCCTGGGAGGACCCACACATACACTGTAGCTGCAGCTCCAGCTGTCCTGTCAGAGCCCCAGCACTGCTCTGTTGGAACGGGCTCTCATGCTCTGGCCATCCTCTGCCTGCACTGGCTATTGACTATATTTGCAGTTTCAAAGTTCTTGTTCAATTGATACAAACCTAGATAACAAAATAATATGCCATAAACAATCTCGCTGCCAAAAAATAATACCTGGATGTAAGGAAGCACATAATTTGTAATTCATAACCGTACAGGGAGGTTTAGACAGCATTGCAATGTTTACTGTCTGCCTCATTATTCAGGTCTCTGCTTTCTAAATGTCCAAGTTGTGTAAATTAGGGGTGAGGTAAATTCTTGGCTGTCACTTTGCAGAAATAACTGGTTTTGAACAACAGGTTTTATTGTGTTTGGAATTCGGAATTTCTGCTTTGGATTGCATTGAATCCTCAGTGCTGAGAGTGCTCCACCAGCTGAACCCAGGTGGGGCCAGCCAAAAGCTCATCTTTGCCTGAGTTTCACATCTCACTCATCAGGTATTTTCATATATTCTCTCCTTTTTGTTGCAACCATATTTTCTTATGGCCTTTCTCTATCCCACACCTTTGAAGTTAAAATGATCCAAACAATTGGAGCTACACTGCTCTTTCTTTGGAAAGGACCACCTGTCTCCCCTCAAATCTAGGACTTTGTTGAAGTAGCTGTGAAAACATTAAGGATCAGCTTCAAAAAAAAAAAAAACCAACCAAAACCTAAGACTTGTCATTACAAGAAACCTCTCAGAATGCAGTCCTTAATTAAAATGTATTTTAAACTATACCTACGTGAGATACTTATAAGCCTCTTCCTCCTGCTGGCTCTCTCTGCCATCCGGCCTAATCCCAAAATTTGTGAGGTTGTTCTTTCCCTGATCACGGCCCTGGCCTTTGAGCTGTGAGTCAATTTTGCATTATACAATTTGAACTGACACCCACGCTTGTGCTGAAGTCCAAATTTGCCTTGCACCTCTACTGTTTGGAAGTTCCCTTGGGTCTGGATCCATGCTCTGGGTCCCTCACTGCCAGCTCCAAACACACACAGAGCCCAGGGAAAAGAGCCTCTCTTCTCAGCTGACCCAATTGCTTATTATAAAACCTTTTACTTCTCTCCTACAGGCGACCAGCACTGCCCTAGCTCTTTGTAATGTGAAGTAAAACCAAAAACCAGCTGCTAGAAATACAGTAGAGAGGAAGGGGTCTGACATTCAGTGCTAGCTACTGACTGTCCAGTTCTTCAGCTCTAAGCAGTCTACATTGGTACATTGGTACAAACTGGCTTCAGAATCCTTCCAGGTGCAGCCTGCAGAGCTTTACGTCCTCTTCCTGGAGTGCTGCCTGCAATACACACTGAGAAAGAGCCCCTGAATTTTAGTTCCTTTTGTAAAGCTCATGGGAGTGCCTGCTCAGCCTCCCCACCAGCACTGATCTCTCTGCACAATTCTGCCTGCTCCCAAGGCAGCTGCATCACTCCTGTGCATTTTTTCCCCACTTCTGAACAACTGCAGCACAGTAAAGCTGCCAATGAGGAGATCCCTGTAGCCTAAGCTGTCGAGGGTTTGATCAACAGAACTGCTGCATTGTGGCTCTGGCTTACAGCAGTGTTGGCACTTGGTGAAATACATCCTATCAAGACTATTTTACTACAACAATGAAAATCTCTTCACCTGTCTTTTTTTTGTCTACAGCTTAGGCTACCTAACTCCACCTGGATAGTAAAGGCTGTGCAACCTCCATTCAGACTGCCTTCGATGAGTTTGTTAGCCCATAAATAACATCAATCAGCAGTTGTTTTTGAGGTAGGGAAGTAACTTGACAGATTCTTTCAAAGGAGAATTAGATTCCTGATTATCTGTGACCTTGCGTGTTCCAGAATCATTACAGCCATTACAGGACATCACTTGTCTTTACTTTGACCGTTCCTGCTTCCTTTGCATTCTCCAACATTTTTCCTATTGATTTTCTGAGAAACTGGTGGGGTCACACTGTGGCCCTTAGCAGGCACGAATCCTCAGCACGTCCAGCAGCCCAGAATCAGAGCGTGGAATGAAAAGCTGCGTATTGCAGGACCAGTTAAACTCTGCGCCCTGTGCTGCTGCTGCAGCCTGGGAGATCATGGCAGAAGCAACGTCCACAGAGGACACTTGCCAGTTAGGGCAACTGCCTGGAATATGGGCTGACACCCCAGGGAGCTGCTGGGATAATTCAGCCTTCCTGGGACTGTCCTGATCACGCCACTCAGGTGCACAGCCCGTGATTCCACAGATCTCCCTCTTGCCTGCTGCAGGCACTTGGCAGGAGTAGAGCTGTAGCTCTGGCAACAAAATCTGACTGGAGTCTGATGGGGTGGTGCGGCTGGTCCTGAGTGTTTTTACACAGCAGTCGTGTTTGCAGTTTGATAGCTCTGGGGGTCTTTTAATGCACAGCCTGCTGCCAGCACAGTATCACCTGGAGCCAGGAGACAGAGGCTGGATGAGCCAGGGCAAGGCAGTGTTTTACATGTTACTGACTCTGAGCTCAGGCTGAAATCAAAGAGCACACAGATGTCACCAGCATTTCCATGGGAGGTGTCTGAGGTAATTTTTCCGTAGTTTTCAGAATAACTCAACATATCTGCAGGATTGTCTGGAAAATACTGTGTGCAAGATGCTCTCTTTCCATTTCCGAGCCTCTGTGGGTGGAGTGATAGAAGGGGTTAACTGGGCGAGAGGCACGTGAGTTCTGGAGACATTTTCAGATACCTGGGGTACCTTCGGCTCTGCAGGGTTGACCTCTGACTCTCTAAGTTTATCAGCACGTTCACTAATCAGGGGTGTTTAATGGAACAGCCACATGGATTCCTGGCATTCTTGAAACGTTATGACCCTGTCAGTTGTATGAAGACTAAAAGTCTTTTGCTTTTGAACTCACTACAGTTTGCACTGTCTTAGAAGCGTTTGATAAATACTTGCTGGATTTCTTACCTAGCTGTTCTAATGTGCCCAAGGTCATCATTCCAGAAAAGAAAAGATTTTGGTTTGTGGGCATTTATCACTTAAATGGATCAAATGAATGTTTTCTCTAATTCTGGAGTGGTGAAGAGCATTGTGTGTCATGTTTAGAAAAGCCAGCAGATTGAAGATTTATTTTCATGTTACATATGGAGGGTTTTGTGTTCACTGTCAGTCTCTAAAGACCAGTAAAAACCAAATGTAAAATATGTTTTCCCATGAAAAATCCCTAACACTACTTAATTACATCTCACACAAGTACCCAAAGGCTTTAGCAACAGAGTCCACATGCATGTTTTTCCTTCACAGTTCACACTACAGAGTTTAGACACAAAGGTCTGAATGGTCTTACAGGGACCCAAAACTGGAGGTATATGTGATCCAAAACCTGTCCAGAATTCAAATGGACCCAAATTCAAATGGGTTGAAATCCCCATGAATGAGGTACCCAAGTCACTTTTAAAGATGCAACTAGATTTTATCAGTCTCTATGAGCACTTTTAAATTTTCCTTCAAGTCAAGATACAGACATTACAGCAATGGCCAAGTAAAGTAACTTGAATTTTGAGCAAGAAATATTTTTTTTTATTTCTTTGTGAATAAGCTCCATGTAGAACAAGGCCAGATAAGATGAAATAACTCAGTGTAAGAAAGCCTTGTAATCAGGGTACTGGCAACAGGCAAAGAAAAGAGGCTGGAAATACCAAGAGTTAACAGGTGACTTGATATGGATGGCTGTCTCTGCTACAAAGCTTTTAAAAGCAAACAGTTCACATAATTTATGAATGGTTTCATAGGAAGGCTCACATTTATCCAAGAGGCCATGCCTCGGCATAGCAGACCTCCCAGGAGACTTTTCAGGTGACTCTTCCTTTATCACCCTCATTTTATTCCTCCTACTTCTATTCTTCTGCTGTTCCTCATCATATCTCTTGATATTTTTAAACTCGTCACCTACTGGCAGTGTGTCAGTAGAGGACATTGTTCAGCTGAGCTATACACCCTTATTTTGAGATGGGCTACAGCAGGAGCCTGACCCTTCCCAGGGCAGGGGGAAAGCACATGAAAAGAACTGAAGAGGTCAGATCCTGCACGTGGTGGGAGCTGAGGTGCTGCTGTAACGCCGAGCACTGAGTAAAAGCAGCCCTTGCAGGCTGACATAATGCTCACCCGCCATTCCACCCGCACCATCCTCCTCCTGTGGGCTTTTCCCTGATGTTGTGAGAAGTTGAGGAACGGGGACACACAGTGAACAAGATTACATCCCCTGAACTTGACCCCAGCACCCAGGCAGATGCTGGGTCACACGTGGTGCAGCACAGCTCCCTTGGGTTTCCTGGTGAGCCTCCTTATGTGGGCTCAAAACCTCTGGGGAATTTTGTAGTAGTCCTTGGGATCTCTTGCTCTCCTCATTACCTCACCTGACCTAGCAAATGGGGGGCAGGATGGGAATGATCTTTGTATCTAGGTCAGATCTTAATCTTTTTTTCCTTTACTGCAGAATCACTCCCTCCTATTTCCTCACAGCTCTGTTCAGGTTTGCCTTTCAACTCTGGTTGAGCGTTTGTCTGTCATTCTCTCCTGCCCTCCTCAGCCCAGGGCAGAATCATTTGTACTGAACAGGATGGCCCTTTTCTTAATTTTCTGTCTCACACTTTTCTTTATCACCCCATCTATTGTATCCCCACATCTGACTGATGCAATACAATGAGATATTTAAAACCACAGAAACTGCACAAACCAGATTTCTTTTCTTTCTTTACCTAGTGACAGAGCAGAAACCAGCTGGGGACTCACTGATGTAAAACTCACTTTACCAGTGAGACTCACTTATCCGTCACAAGGCTGGAGCCTCATGTTCCTCTTTTCAGTGAGGCCATGGAGGTACAACTGCTCAGTCCAGCACCTGCTCCACCCAGCAGAGAAGCCATGGAGGGGGATTAGGATGTCACCTCACAGTGCCCTGAGCGCAGAGGCCAAGGGATCTGTTGACTTTCGCTCCATACACTCCTGATGTTGGGCATGTCTCTGCTCCCTCATCCTGCCCTGAACTGTATTACCATGAGCACAACACTCAGAACCATCCTTCCAGGGTAACCTGGTCCTGTGCTGGCCCACAGCTGCACTGCAACTTGCCCCACACCCCGAAGTGCAAACCCCTGGGCAAGCTTACTCTTTGCAGCCTTGGTTTTCCTTTGGGTAAGTGTGAGCCCAATTCACTGATTATTGCTGATAAAGCCCTCGCACATGGCACATGAAGTTTCGAGTAGAGCAAAATATGGTCACAGATTCAATGAATAACAAAATAAAACTCAAAAAAATTACCACAATACAGGAAATTGCAGAGCAATGGCAACCACAGGAGGAAAGCAGGAGAATACCACAAAGGCCTTGAAGGGCTGCAGTGCCCAGGCAGAGACACGGCTCTTCCTGACCCCTCTGCCCTTGCGGAAGGGGTAAAACTCTCCTCTGCTCAGCCAGGGGCCCAGCCTGCAACTGGCCACCCATTTTGAGTGACGACAAATCCATTAATTTAGCCAACTAGAGAGAGGTAAAGCTTTTGAAAGAAGTAGCAAGTAGATCATGGAAGGCCCACATATCAAACCAGGCAGTGTCATGTGACACCCCCACAGAGGACAGCTGTGACCTGCGTTCACCTGCCCAGGCTCTGGCACTTGAGAAACACCTGTGAGAGAAGCTCTAGAAGCAATTTCTGACTTGTACAAGAACTGCTGCCATGAGCAACCTCTTTTATCCCTCCTTGGGAATAAAGGGAAGGTCAATCCCAGTCTTCTCCTGTGCTTGTGGACTCTGATCCGCGAGGTGCAGCAGAGCCAGGCTGTGGACTCACACCCTCTTCCAGCTGCTCATGTTTCAGCTGAGAGGTGGCTCTCCTGGTTTGCCCTCATTTCTCATCTCCACAGTTCTCCTCTTGACTTTTACAGATTATTGCTATGTGAGAGCCAAGCACCTTGTGTGGCATTCAAGGGGAGATGAGTTAGTGTAAAGCAGCAGAGCTGGGCTGAGATGACCTGGCTCTTCTAAATCAGGCTATGCCATGAAGAGAGCAATCAGCTCCAGCAAAGGAAAGGACGGCAAGCATATTAGAGCTGGGGAAGGCTGGAAATGAAAACAGACAGGGGATGAATCTACAGACACAATGGCTAAGAGAGCCCTGGCTGCCAGACTTAGACTCTTCAATCAACAGAGAAAAGTAGGTCCCATATTTTGACCATGTACATATTCGCTGTTGCAGTTCCTTTGGTGTGTGTCCAGGGATGTGACAGTGCCAGGCATAGGCCGGTGAATGGTCAGCTTGGACTTCTGCCCACTGCTCAAGAAATGATGGCAGGGTGGGAAACCTGCAGGGCAGCCAGCTCCTGGCTGACATCTACTCCCCATCTCACCCCCTCTCAATTTGCCCTCTAAGAGTGCGTTCTACTCTCCTGGCTGTACATTAATTGCTTGGTAATGCCAGGAAGTACTGAGTTTTATTCTTTCACATTTGTCCTTTCATCTGCTGATCATTTTAGGGAAGCAGCAGGAAAGCAAACTCTAGAAAGTGTTTGAAACCTGCCAGTCCTTTGGAGGCCGAAACACTTGCCACTCACACAAGTGTTACTGATTTGAAACTGTTGGGCAGATTGCTCATTTATGGCAGAGCTAGTGAAATGGTAATGTAGCTGTACCTCTGCTAAGGCTGCAGGACACTTTGGCTACTGGTGGAAGTTTACTCATCCAAGCTTAAGCGAACAATTTGGCTGCAGTGAGCAGCGGGTTTCATGCTTCGCTTACGGAAATGCTCTAGTTGTGAGGCTCCCTGCTCACTGCAGTTTGCTGTGACTTGCTCTCCACGTTTGTTCCTTGTGTCTGCTGCCCTGACTCTTGTGTGCACTGTTGAACTGGAGCAGTGAGAGACTTTAAAGTAGGCAAAGTGGTAGCCATGAACTGCAGGCACTGCCCAACAGTTGGCACTCATGGAAAGCACCAGGATCTCTGTGGGGTCCCAGCAGAGAGGAAGCTCAGCCAGAGGATGGATGGCTGGGTCCAGCTGTGCACTTGAAGGCAGAAACTGCTTCCACAGCTCCTCTACTCCGGCACCTGCAGAGCTCTCCCTCTTTTACTCCTTAGATGAGAAGTTATTTTTGGCTGTGTTTTGCTATATTAAATATTAGCTCTAGGCTTTCCCCTATGTACTCTGTAATCCTGTTCTGTGTGGGTTTTATATATTGTTCTTTTGACATTATCACTATTGCATATTAATAAATTAAACTTTCAATTCATATTACTCTCTTGGGCCAATGTATATTGCTAGGGGGTGAAGAGAGGGGATTAAACAGGCTTACAGTGTCCGTCTCTTGTACCATGTTACAGCAGGCGTGTAAGAAGGATCAGGGAGCTTTCTTGGCTTGGAGTTGTTATATTAATGGCAGAATTGTGGGGTCATAATTTTTATTACACTCTTTTAATAAGCTATTGATGCAGACACATTTTACACCTATTGGGAAATATAATTATGTTGGAACTGTAACACTGATGTTCTTAGCAGAATATCACAAGGTATTAAGAGGAGAACAAGTCTTCACATTATGTTGAATGAAGTTTTAGCAAGCCTAGTGGGGAGCAAAGGTTCAAGATAGGGAAAGAGGAGTAAAATCAGCCTGAATGCCTCTAAGTTTGGGCTTTGAGTTACTAAAAAGCATAGCCATTGGGGAGCTGGTGACAGACTGAACTCTCCTGAACCTCCCAGTAAGAGTGTACGCAGGTGCATGGTGTGATGCTGCATGGAGGCAACAATAATAAGAATGCACAGGAGAAAAGCCCCCTGGTAGGGCACAGCTTATGCTGGGGCTTCAAGGCATATGTTGCATCTCTGTCTTATCAAATGCAGAGTTAAGTTCTAGAAAGGTGAGGCAGGAAATGAACCAATGTCAGATGCAAGAGCCCCATCAGCCAGCTCCAAAATAAGGGAAAAGTTAAAGTTGACTGAAAGATTGTCTTTGAGATGGGATTTGATGAGGTAAAAGAAATTAGATACTCTATGAAATCCCTAATAAAAAGCAGAATGACAGGTTTGAAAGCCACAGACAAGGGGAGGCAGAAGGCTCTGAGGTGGGCAGCTGCTCTCTGTTACCTCCCACACACCAGAGGAGCCAGTGCACATCCAGCTGCTCTGCAAACACAGCTTCGTCCAGCCACCTCCACCTCTTCACGTGGAAAAAAGAACAAGACAAACAATGAAGCTGAAGCCACATACCTCCCCCAGAAACCCCATTCTCTCTTAGGCTATAGCAGGGTGTCTGCTGGAAAAGTTGACTTGTTTTGAACAGATTTAATAGCTCTTACAACCTTTCTTATTCTATTTTGGTTTATGCTCAAGCAACCAACAGCACAAGCCCTGCTTCTGCATTGCCAAATATATTCTGTCCATGGCTTAAAGAAACTCCCCTCAGAAGATAAGAAGTCCCTGTAGCCTGATCATCATACTATGTCTGAAGTATATACAGTGCCATAAGTAGACAAATATGGCTTATTTTTACTGTGATTTATTTTATATCCTGTAACACTACAGATGGAAAAGGCGCTTTAGAACCATTAAAGGAAGTCAGTTCCTTGCTCTGAAAATCTCACCAAGATTAACTCTTGGTCTTAACTCTTATTTTGTGGTTTAGCACTTGCCACCACACAACATCTGATATATAGCCTAGTTCTACAGACAACTTTGCATTTGTGTCCCAACCAGTGACTCCTTGGTTATGATTCCTGTTTGCAGTCCTATCAGTCGTATCTTAATTTGTTAACAGTTTTGCTCCATTAGGCTGACTCTGCTAAAAGGCCATAAAAAGTAATAGTCCATTTGTGAGTTTACTGCTATGAGCTACAAGTGTTAATTCAGGTGCAAACCCCTATATAGCTCTATATAGGCAGCCAGTAACAGAGCAGAGATTACATATGGGTGGGGAAATTATTCCCATTGTAGATTTGGTGCATATTCATCTGCAAACAGTCACCCGTCCTGCCTCAAGAAAAGAGTGATAACTTGGTTTTGATCACACTCTGCCAACTCTAATTGCTTTGCAAACAACATCACAGTTGTGGGTAATTGGGCGCTTCAGATTCTCCATCATAAGAGAGTGACTACTCCAGAGAGGAAGACATTCTCACCCATTCCAAAAAGCTAAAATAAAGCAAGTGATGGAAAGGGAGCCCTCTGATTTCTGCGCAAGGTAACACTGACATGTTAATGCCTAATTATCCAAGCAGGGATGTCCCCAGTGAGTGACTCACCGGGGGTGCACAGACAAAACTATTGCATTTGGAAAAGCACCACTTCAAGTCTGCCACCTGCTCCCACACCCTCGCAAGGAAAGGTGAGCCCCTCGCCACCTTTCACTGCCCTGTGTTTGCCAATGCTTTTCCTTTCCCCAGGACACGAAGAGAGGAAAATGTAGCCTGGCCGGTGCTGGGCAGTAAATTCTTCTGCAGAAGTGCCTGTTGCTTCCTGAAGCACCGACACAGCAGCCACCACCCTCCTGCCTTGGCACTGCCTGCCTGGACCAGGCAGAGCCTGGGCAGGGGCCACCAAAGTGCCTTTGCAGCAGGAGGTGGGTCAGTGATACCTCCAGGCAGGCTGACATTACCAAGGATTAATTCTCTTAAGTAAACCTCTAATTTAAGCCTAAACATTAGGTATTATTTCTTTTTACCAGCAAGAACAAAATTCTACAAAAGTGAAATCCGTCAAGGATACCAACTGAAAGCAATGCTCCTTCAGTCTTGTAGGGCAAAGAGTTATAATTTCTTAGGAGAGTTCCTAAACCTGTGTCTTTTCAGAGGACCACAGAATGAGGAAAGCCTGACAGCTCAGCATCCCATTGCTGCAGCAGAATAATTGTTCAAACACATCGCAATGCTGCATCAAGGGAAAACCTCAGTGCAGCAAAGTGCTCTGTGTGCACTCAACTTCGCTTGTTCCTATAAGCCATGTTCCTTGATAAAGCATTTTCTGGCTTTCCGAGCACCACTGCAGCCCCACCACTGTAACACCAAGACATTTTGCCTGGCTTTACATAGGAAAAATAAATGTGGCTGTGAAGATAAGAAATAATATGAAAACAAAAGAACTTATCATAGTTAAAACAAGACTCAAGTGAGACCACATGGAATGAAACAACAGGGAAGCTGAACAAAGGAAAATATTAGAAAAATGCAAGTTGTATTTGGTGGAACAAGATCTTGAAAATCTGAGGATGTTTGCAAAGCAGGGCTAGTTCCTGTGGATATCAAATACTAAAAACCTGCCAGAATTTGTTATCTTGAATAAAAAAAAAAAATTGGCAATATTTTTAATTATTTTATTTTTAAATAATTATGAGAATGGGGAAAACAGGACGTTCTATGACACAGTGGTCTGCAGTGGCACATGGACACCTGTTTTCTGTGCACTAAAACCTACTGTATGGTCATATAAACATTATGGTGCCTTCCCCCCTGTCAAACCTGCCCTGGCAGAAGCTGTCCTGGAAATACTTTGTTCAATGCTTGCTCCCTGAAAAATAACATTTGCTTGGTAAAAAGTTCTTTCTCATTCTTCTATGAATGAATTTTAAGAGGGTAACATTTAATGATGTCTTCATTGAGTTTGCATCATTCTGTTTGCATTGCATCCCGCAAAAATGCACTGCAGGAAGGTTCTTCATGATGCCATTATGTTATTAGTGATAGTGGGAGGAATTGTGATATTTACGTATCCACAGAAATAACTTCATTGGCTTTCAGAAGAGATGGGAAAGGAAAGAGAAAAGGGGGCAGCCAGCTGATATGTCAAACATCCATATACAAATGATGATTCAGAGAAGAATTATAATGGTACCAAAGCTAATGAGACACTATAGATAATGTAAGAGACACAAAATTGAGTTCACTTTATAATCTGAGTGTATTATGGAGCTAATCAAGAGGAAGGAAGAAAACAAATCATTGCTTGTAGAAGTGGAGAGGGGGGAAAATGTCAGCAAATGACTCAATGCTCCTGGGTCATTCCAGTTTCAACTATCCATCGACCTGCCTGGGGAAGTTTGAGGGGCATGTGCTCACATTGGCCAGGGCTGCTCTGCTCATCCAACTTTTGTTTTATATAAAAAACTTTTGCACGTGCTAGTCTTTTAATAGCACAATGTATTTTAAGTTTACATCTCTTTCATCATCCACAGGTACAGGAAGGAACATTTGATGCTTTTACACTTTTTATGCACTCCCCTGCTTGCCAGAACTGTGACAGCAGTGACCATCCGGCAGTCAGGCAGCTGAAAGGTTTGAAAACACCCCTCCAGGATCCACACCTGGGTAGTGGAAAGGAAAATGAGCCAGGCTCAGGGTGCATCCAGCCCACTATACCTCTGGGAACAGTACAGGGACAAGCTAGAACTTCTGATTGCCTGTCTGTCCTGGGCTTTCCTGAAATCCTGTTCCCAATCACTGGAAGTTGAAAACAGTTCTCATTCTTTTCTCTCCGAATTTCAGGGAAGCAAAGAAACCATTTTGCAACTTCTGGCTGTCTGGTTACCTTGTGTATCTGCTCTGGGTTTAGGTTCTTCAGAGAAAAATATTTGAAAGCTTCTGTAACTGAAATCGAATCATCCTGTATCAAGTTAAAGAGAAATTCACTAATACGTAGTAGCCTGTTATAGACGATGCATTATATCAGCCTGTGTGTCCTGTCAGAATGTATTCCAAGTGATGTGTGATGACGGCAAATCTGTTATCCATTAAAAAGGTGCTGAAGACCAGAAGACCAGCTTGTCGGAAGACTTCCCCCCCCCC
>VWZG01003933.1:305203-335797 GCA_013396735.1 Grallaria varia | reverse complement strand
CCCCCCCCCCCCAATTTTACTCCTCATTAGTTTTTGAAGCCTGGAAGTTACAGAACAAAGTTCATGTTAAAGGCTACCACCAATATTATTGTGCTGCTTTAATGCTGAAGTAATCAAATATGTGAAAACTATATTCCCAATTCCTAGCACCACATTTTTATTCTAAACATTTGAAAAGCACACACATCCTGGAGAGAAAAATGTTTGCAGCTGACTGATATTTATCCAAAAAGTGTGATTTCCTCAAAAGCAGCTTGGTGCAGCTTCCTGCCTGCATGGATCACACTGCTGGAGCTCTGATTCAAGACTTGCACACTCTGCAAGTGGACACTAAGGGGTGTAAATTCATCAACTGAACTTCATACTCATGTGCTGCTGTAAAGTGAGGTCAGAATAAGACTACAGGCTTTGTACAGAAGTGCATTTCTATTTTCACGAGCTTAGAAGTGTTGTGGGTTTGGGGGGCGGTTGGGTTTTTTGTTTTTTATTTTGGGGATTTTTGCAATTAAAGTGCAAAGGTTTCTTCTTTAAAAATTAATGGATGTTACTTTTTTTTCTTCTTTTTAATTGATTTACATTTAGACATCAGACATTTTCCTCTGATTGAACTGAGTCAGATGCTTCCCACTCCAACATCCACACACAAAAGTCTTGGAACTAATTTTTAGAGCTTTCCCCTTAGATCAGCTAGCAAGGCATCTTGGCCATATCCACTTAATCCTTCTTTAGGTAGCTCAAGATTCATAACAAAAGATTCTGCACATCTATCTTTTGGAAAAAATGCCTCGAAGCCAAAGTTTTCCAACCATCTTTACATGTTGCTTCCATGCCTTAATATATTTGATGAAAAGTCTATTGCAGACTCACAGGATGTATTTGGAGAGATAGTTCAATGCTATAGATTAGAATTCATGATGATTTAGGACTGGTTTATGAATCAAATGGAGACTGACAGAGAAATGAATGTATCTTGGTATAATCTTGTCCTGAATGACACTATTAGGAAGTGTCACACTGGAGATTGAGAACAGAAGCAGAAAATTACAGAATTCAGGGTTCCCTGGCCCAGCCACAGTCCCCGGCTGCACTGAGGGCAGAACTGAGGTAATGAACAGAGAATATGAGTCCTACCTCATGTGGCAGGACTATGAGAGGTCTCTTCCAACTACTTGGACAGTAAGTTTCTCGCAGTATACACACAGATTACAGGCTTTGCTTGGTGCAGGTAACACTTTTCCCCAAAAAAAATGTGTTCCAGAAAGCCTGTTATCAAGCACTCCATAGTCAGCATCATTCAGAGCTCCCCAGACTGCTGCCTGCCCAGGCAGCTGTGCATAACCACAGCAGTAGGAGTGAACCCCATTATGGTAACAGAGAAGTGACTCCTGGAGCTTTCCCTGCTCCCATGAGAAAAGCAAGCCTTGGAAGGGACCCTCAGAAAGCTTTCCTGGTCAGATACAGCTATTCTTTCCTGAAAAGCAGCTATTCTAAGTCATCTAATTCTAAGGACAACCCTGGGAAAGCACATGGCAGCTTTCCAGTACCAACGTGCTTTACTAAAGGTAAAAGAACTTTATCACGTAGTTGGGCTTTCCTGATCCCTTAAGTCCCTCTATATATTTGTAAAGGTTTTTAAAGACATCTCTTTAAAAGAGGGAAACACAATGGCAGAAGACCCTTCTGTGGCATGGCTCCCAGAAAGGTTTTACACCTCTGCTCCCCAGTAGTCACCTTCAGCTTTGCTCTTGCCCAGAATGTGTTGGAGACCCTCACTCACATCTCTGAGTACAAGGAAGTTCCAGCACCATTTTAAAGGGTGGGAGCTGACAGCAGGTACCGCCTACAGATAGAACTGTTTATGCTGATGCAGGATAAATGGAGGGAGATCTCCATTAACTGTAACCGCTGGAGTAAACCTGGAAGCGTTTTCTTGTACAGAGAGATAGCAGTGCAGGCAAGAAGAACAACGGGAGCCACGCTGTAACTGCAATTGGCTCTTTGCAGGGAAGGTTCCTGCTATTAATACCACAGCTATCACCCCAGATAACACAGCAAAAGGCAGCCTGCAGCCTGCAGAAAGGCTTAACCCAGAGTAAACTGAGGAGTGCTCTCTGGATGACAGTGTGGGGTAAAGTCCGCAGGGTGTTCTCCTGTCCCTGCAAGCCAAAGAGTCCTTGCACGCCGGGACAGTCTTGCTGCTTGGGCTGTAGGAACACTGTTGGGCCACAGGGCACGGACCTCACCCTGCTGCGTGTGGGGTAAAACGGCAAGAGCCAGCCCTGTGCCTGCCCCAAGGAACAGGGACAAGATAAAGGCTGGGAAATAGGGAAAAAAGCGCTTGTCAGTCACAGTGTGTTGGGACAGATCCTGATCCCTCCAGGGAAGGCAGATGTCCTGTGATCCACCATGAAAGGCAGATGAGCTTGGGGCCAGTCCCACCCATCCCTGACGGTGATCATGATGGCAGAGGGCTGTTGCTTGTCTCCACAAGGTTTTGGCCCCTTGGGAGAAGAGCAGCTCTTCTCTTCATGCACCAGTCTTTCCTGGTCTACTTTCAGTTCCTTCCTGTGAAGCAGCTCTGTGCAGCGTGCAGGGGATGGAGGATTTCCTCCCTGCTTCAGCCCTTTGGAAATGGCTAATTTACTACAACATAGAGAGAGAAAGAAAAAGAGAAAGAAAGAAGGATAGTGAAATACAGCCCAGCCTGGGCCTCAGGGCCATCTCAGGTTCAGGAGGGAAGGAAAGGACAAAGAGCTCTGAGACCCCCCAGTCTGGCTTTTTGCAGGACCTCAACATATCAAATTGAAACGGGCCTCTCTTTGCCCCTGGCTGTTCCTACAGTTTAAATGCTTTAACCTTTAAAGGTAGCATTCAGGAACCATGGTACTTAAGTGTTAAAGCTAACTTGGAGGGTATTTTTGCAAAGGGGAAGGACTTTTACCTCCCAGACTTGCATTTCATTTCAGCATAGGTCATGTGCAGCGCTGGCTCCATGGATAGCCTGCCCATGGTCCCTCATCTCACCAATTTCCTCAGCCTTGTCCTGAGGAGATCAACAGATTAAGAGCAAAGAAGATTTAAGGCTTCTTTCCCAGTGGTGCTGAGTGCCTACTGCTCCCAGTGGTTCTGACAGAAAGAGTGCTCAGCACTGCTGCAGGAGGCAGCAATTCATCTTTATCAGTGCTGCTCTTTGTCCTGGTCTTAAAGATTATTTGAGGCACTGGACAAGAAAGAAGAAAAACCTTTCCCTATCAAAAACCATCAAAACTCTCCTCAATTTTGTTGATCCTAGTGTCTCTAACTACAGCCCCTGTTCATTCTCAGAGTAGGCCCTACACAGCCTTTCTTCCTCTAAACTTTTTTCTTCTGCTGCTGTAAGGAAATCCCCCGTCAGATGTGTCACTTTCTCTCTGCTCATGTAGTTGCTCATCCAATCCCCTAATTCCCATTTTTGATCTTCCTGTCTTTTTCTCTCGTTTCATCTCCACTGTTATTTTCTATTTCCTTTGTTTGCTCCTTTATATACAGACCTCAGAAAAGGCTCTCTTAACACGATCAGCCTTCTGCCTCCACCTTCCTGTTGTTTTCTAAACTTTGCTATTTTTCCATGTTGAATCCCTTTTCCATTCCTTCCATGTGACTTGAAATGTCTCCTTTCCACAAGCACACCCAGGAGTATCCATGGCCTCCTCTAGGCCAAGCCCAAAGGGGACCTTTCTCTTCCTAATCTTGAAAAATCACATCCTGCCTGGACACAGAGCAGTGTTCCTTCTTTCCAGACCTCCTCAACTGCTCATTTCCCTTTTCCCTGTCTGATACTCAGGTTCAGTAATCTCTCTCCTGTCCTGGCAGTATCCTGGCAATATCCATGGAATTCTGACCAGCTGCTAAGCTCTCTTACGCAGCTTTTTCTGCATATTTTACCTACCAATGCTTATCTCTGCAGGTGACCCCGCCCTCATCCAGCAGCATGAAAGGAGCTTGTTTTCTGGACAATTCACCCGTTAGAGTCTGTTTGCTGAGCTCATTGAGAGGGTACATTTGCTCATAAGGATCCCTCTGCATTAAGAACAAGAATCAATCAGTTTGTTTCAGGCTCTGATTGCCATTAAAATGGTTGGATTTGGGGGTTGGAGGTCATTACCTGCATTCCTTATCTAACATGAATACAGCAAAATTTCAGCAGCAACCTCTCTCGGACAGGGGAGTCACTGGGAAACATGTGGCTGCTACTCAGCCTGCCTTGCCCATGAGAACAGGTGGGGAGGTGAACATCTCTGTCTGTCCTTACAAAACCAGGCTCCCAGGATGGCACAGCAGCCAACAGGTTTTCCATGATCCCATGCTGTATCACACAGTGTGTCAATGGACAGGCAGGCTGGTACAACAAATCGCACCCCCAGACACTTAATTTCAGCAAAGCCTCCAAGAGCAAACATGTTTCAGGTTGTCAGCTAATTCATCTCTAAAATTCAAAAACGGCATGTGATATCTCCACTTAACCAGGTATAAGAAGTCAAGCCAACTGCCACCAACGCTTCGGAAAAGCCTTCCTACTGTTCTCATACTCCCATGATTTTAGAATTTAATTTGTGACTTCTCAGGACAGAGGAAACCAAAAGAGATTAACTTTACTAGAAACCAAAGCAAGAATTACTAGGGGAACTTAGCTTGTGGACACAGCTTGCAGTCACATGGCCCCAAAAACCCACAAGACACTCCCCCCATTAGTAAGGTGGTGGAGCAGAGACCACAGGTCTATGTCTTCGCTCAAGCAAGAAATGCAGCCAAATGAGAATCACAAGCACACACAGAAGTCAAGACAAATGCAAGCAAATTGGTTCTGAAACAAGAACGAAGATGCACAGAACAGCCTTATAACAGAGCAGGCTCAGCCCCAGACAAGTCCCAGGTTAACCACCCCCCAGCACAGTCCTTAAGTCATGGACCCTCAGCACAGAGCAGAGGCCACACGAGCTCAGCACCCCCGAATGGCTCCAGTGCTGGAGGCTCCAGTGAGCCCCGCAGCCTCGGCACCCTCAGAAGACACAGCAGTTGGCCAGAAAGCGGGAAAAACTTAAAAATGCATTTACAGTCTGTAGATCTGCATTAGATCTCCACTAAAAGACCTAAACAGGCTTTCAAATCAGAGGTGGTTGGCTGCATTTTCCCTTGGTTTTCCTCTTCCTCTTTTTTTTTTTTTTTAAAGTCGCTTTTTATAAAATAATCTTCGTCTCTCCTAAGTTGTTGTTTCCCCTCTTTTTCTCTTATTGGTTAAATCTGGGCTGAGGTTTGATTGCTGTAGGACAGGGGTATGTTACGAAATTTGATGCAAAGGACAAGAAAACAAAAATCAGAGGTATTTGGTCTGAAAAGAGGCTTTGTCCAAGGCATAATTCTTGTGTGTTTAAGGACAGAGTAATAGATTTGGAAGGATAAGTCATATATCTTAGGATTTTCTTCCCTGCCCCCTTTGATTGATTCATTCCAGTCTCTTCAGATCTTTGCCTGTTCCCACAAACCTGGAATCTCAGGATTGTTTGATTAAGTCATGGTTACCATGACAATAAAAGTGCCTCTGGCCAGTTTGACCTTTGACTGGATTCAATTCACTGAGAGAAATGGACAGAGACTATAGAAAAAGCTCCAGCTTCATGTCCACTACTGCATAAAACGGGCTCTCCCGCACTTTCAGAGAGTGAGCTGGCTGCCCTTTTCAAAATATAAATTGGGCTGGAATGCTCTGGAAATAATTTTTAAGGTTTTGGTAACCAATTTCTTGATGAATATTACTTCAGATATAAAATGCACACAGTGGTATAGTTGGAGGCATTTTAAAATGTAGCTTTTAACAGAACAAAAACAAAAGCTGAAATCAGGCTTCACGTGTCTGGTGTATATACACAGAATCTAAAATCACATTGTATCCATACCCATCAAATATTTTATAGGTATTTACAAATACCTAACTCTTTGTAAGTATGTACACATGTATAAAAGCAGATTTCAGACTTAAGGCTCATTTCTTCTGATCGCAGCCCACCCCACCGCTGCGGGCTGCAGGCATTGTGCTGCTGCTGCTCATATAGATNGGGGGCAGGGTTGGGGGAGGAGGGAAAGAGAGAGAGATTTCAAAATTAAAGCTGTTATGCGATTTGTAAATGGGGCTGACAGAATGACAGCCGAGTGGCCGTTGCAAGGCAATTCATGCATGCAAGATTTCCAGATCCCTGGTGGGAGAGTACGCGGTGCCCGCGCGTGGGGGGGGCTCCACTTGTGCCCCTCTCCTGCCTGCCTTGCCCTGGGCAGCTCCTCCTCTTACTGCTTTTTCCTTGCAAAGGAGGAAAATATTTTCTCTAAGTCTAGCTCAGAATAATAATTAAAAACAGACAAAAAAGAGGGCTTGCTTCTGGAGCCACTGGCTCCCCAAACACTGACATGGTGGCAGGAGGAGTCAGTGGCCATGTGGGAAGAGTGGGCTTCAGTGGGCACACCACGGAGGGAGCAGCGGACATCCCTTCCCTGGGATGTGCAGCCAAGGTGAATGTCAGCCAAGGAAATGGCACGGAGCCAAAGAAAGGGAAGTAAAATAAACCCAGGCACTGTAAAAATGAGGGAAAAAGGATGTCTGGGTTGAGGCAACACCACGTTGACCTTACTTGGGTAACAGACAATGCTCGCTTAAACGACAGACCAGGGTGGGCAAGATGGATCTTAGAAATTATTTTTCACAGTTTAAGTAAATGTTTTTTTGTTTGATTTGTTGCTCAATTACTGTGATGAAGTTCTTCCTACTTCTCACCTAGTTACCTTGAATTCTGAAGCCATGGGAAATAACTGAAGGGGATTATTTGAGCCCTCCCACACAGGCTCTTGGATGCAGAATCCTCCTGTTTCCATGCTGGCCATCAGGACCGTGCTCTTGTCAAGTGGCACAATTTCAACAAGTTCAGTAGAGAGCTGCCATTGTTATAGGATTTTGGTTCCCAGAGCAAGAATTGGAAGAGAGATTTGTTTGGGAGGGAATAGGGAACGGAGGATTTTGTTTGGCACTTTTCTTCCCCTCTTCTTTTTAGGTTAAGGATAGGGGGGGAAATGTCAAAAGGTGTATATAGGAAAATGATCAACCTGAAGAAATCTGTCCCTACTGAAAAAGCATTTTTGCCTCCAAGAGAAGTCAAAACAAAATTTTCAAAGGCACTTACCTGACTTTCAAGGAACACGAATGCCTAGACATCCTCTGACTCAGGAAAAATGTGTCTGAATCTTCCATAGTTCATAAATTAAACTCTTTGATTAGGAGGATGAGGATTTCCCCTCTGAAGAAATAGCAGGCGCCCACCCCTCCGGCTCATTCACCATCCATTGCTACAAGATGGGAGAACATTAATAAGCACAGAATGCGCCTGATCCACCTTGGCCTTTCCCTCCCCTCATTCTTTTGATGCTGAGTGCTTCCAGTTGTGCCAGTCTGTAAACTCTCGACAGAATTCTGTATTTTCCTTCAGCCTCTCCCTCATTCTCTGTAAGATTTCACCAGCCTATTAGTGTTAGAATGTGAGTGTTTATTAAATCCAGATATCTATTTATCTATTGGTCTATCTTTATGCAATTCATACACATGCATGTCTGCTGAGGCATGGTCCTGGGTATAATGTTCCATTAGAGTGAAATGTTTATGCAAAGGAAACTGAGGAGTTTAGCTATTATAAACCTGGACACTGTCAGTTTACTTACAAGAATGTCATATACAGTCCATGGCCAACCTTAAATTGAGACCCTATCACATCTCTCCTTTCATATCTGTCCCTTTTTGTCTCACTTGTGGCCTATCACAGGCAGTCTTGGATTAGTTCAGATGCAATAAGAACCTTAATATTAGTGACTAGTATGATTATTGGACACTGTCTGCAGGGTGAATATCAGACCATTTCTTTCTGTCTGAGAGGATACCTATTCCCATAACCTCCAAAAATTATCCCACACTCTGTTACATCTGTCTCTCCCTCAGAAACAAATTTACACACAGCTACTAATTTTTTTTCTGTTGAATGAAAAATTACACGACAAGTCCCCATTCATGAAAAGCAAGCAGGGATTTGAGAAGGGTTAAGGAAGAAGCAAGGGTTGTTCCATGAGCCAGAGGAACCTACTACATGGAAATCATTTTGGAAATACCTGCCTTTCCCTACAAGCTGTATTCTCTGCTCTGGGAAAACACACTGTATTTTTAGATCCCGTGAATAACAGGATGTTAGGTGATCACCAAAGACAGGGACTGTGCTGTTTAAAACCCTGCCAGCAAGCTGCACTTATCTCCAGAGTAATCCTTGGCATAATCACAAACTACTGGTGTGATTTTAAACATAAGTGCCTGGCTAGCAGTGGCATTAGCTGAGGAGAGGGAAATCCAGCCCTTTCCCCCCTTGTCCCCGCTGATCGCACGGTGGCTCTCGCTGCCGGCGGTGCCGCCCGCCCATTCCACAGCCCCGCTCCCTCCTGCCTCAACCCCCAAAGGCAGCAGAGCAATAATGACCTCCCATGCACTTACATCTAACAGATACGTTCTTGAAAACAGAATCAGACCTCACACATCTACGACCACTTTAAAAGGCTTTTTGCCGCACCTTCTGCTCTCTGTTCCCTGCACTCAAGGGGAAGAGCTGCACAAGCCCCCCCGCCCCCTCCCCACCCAGCTCTTCCCAACAGCAAGGGAATCTTAGAAGAGCCAAAGGAAGGGTAAAGAAACAACTCTGGGTCCCGTCTGCTCAGGGAACAATTTCCACATCTTGCTTTTGCTGCTGCTAGAGGGCTGGGTGCAGCTTTACTATCACTCCTCTCCCTCTGTTCCCTCTGTTTTCTATGGCATCACATGAATTTTGTTTGTTGGGTCAAGCCAGTCAATGGGAGAATCTTTCCATCACCACTTCCCAAAGACTGTCCCTTTTTCCATCTGATGCTTACCCACTCATGACAAGGGGAAAAAAATATAATCCCGGAATCAGTTCACCTCTTCTCCCTCCTTTTATTACTCTGTTACTCCAACCCATCAGCTTTATGAACTATTTATTGACCACAGTGGGCTGAGTCATGTGAGGGCACATTTACAGGGGTGCCTTAGACACACCAGGTGTCACAAAAGGTATGTGATCAGAGGCTGGAGATAAACACGTGCATCACTGCCATTACTGGGAGGTGTTGATGATTGCATTGGTTAGTGCAAATACTCAAAATTGTGCAAGAGCAAAACAGGGCTTTTCTTCACATTAAAATAAACAAAAGCTCTGGGGTAATGAGCCACAATATCCCACCTCAACTGGTACACTCTCATGCCATCTCCATGACAGAGAACTGAGATGATAAGCTGAGCCCCTGAACACGTACATGGACAGCAGAGTCAAAAGGTCTACTCAGTCCCTGGTCAGTAACACAGCAGAAACTAGTTGGGGAGTTTTTAGCATTGGTTCAGAAAAGCCACAGCCTGATAAAAATAATTGCTTGGATATAAACTCAGTTTATGATTTCTTAATTGATAACAGTTTGATAGGGCAGACCTCATGTTGAGAAGTTTTACACCAGATCAGGTATCACCTGTCTGTGTCTTTTCCCTGGTGCTGTGCCAGTTGTGCAGCAAATCCAGCAAACCCTCTGCTGGCTCTCTGGGGAATTCAGTGGGACTACAACAATGTGGTCATGGTCGTGCCAGAGTCTGGCAGTGCACAGTGACACCTCAGTTACCTTCCTTGACTTGTTCTAACTCCGACTTCTTTAAGTAAAAGGTTCAATAAGTTATTTTGCACAGTAGACCAAAAAGACATCTACAGTCTGTTTACATTCAACTAGGGGAGCACAACACACCTTTCCTTCACAGGCTCCTCAACTTTGACACAATCACCTCCTTACCAGCAGTCAGCTCTGGGGCTCTCTCTGTCCAGCATCACTTGAACCCAAATGGGTTCTTGGGAAATGGTTTCCCTTCCCCAAATGAAGAACTGAGGTACCGGTTACTTCTCACAAACCTCATTTCTTTCACTAATTGTTCCCCTCACACTCACACTACCATTGCCTGCCCTTTCCTACTGTTCAGTCATCTCTTCCCTAATGCCTCATTTGGTGAATGGAAGAGAACAGAAGCAGAGGAGATGATTCATACAAACTAAATTGCGGATTGAACTTCCTTCAGTTGTGCTTTTTTTTTTTTTTTGAAACAGAGCTGGGGAAACTGCCATTCAAAGCAGAGCCCCCTCAACAGCCCATTCCCTCACTGCCAGCCCAGCCTCATACCCATTTTTCTTAAAGCCATAGGATTCACTGTTAAAAAGCACCTGAGGTGATTTTGCTGTCATTCTAAGGCCAAGGAAAGTCCCTGGCTTGGCTGCAGACAAGGTGGCAAATTTAATTCTCTTAACTGCTTCTTCACTAAATCTACACTGCCTGCTAATCTCCTGCATCCCTGTAGAAAAGTCACGACTGAAGACTCAAGTTGTCAAAACATCACTTGTCTCTTCCACCAACGCTGGTGGAAGCGTGGCTGTGCTCAGCCGGAGCGGAGCTGAGCGAGCTTTGAGAAGGTCCCTGTTTCCAATTTAGCCCAGCTCCCAGGAGGTATTACATTTCCTGGTGCAGAGCAGAAAACGCTTTGAGATCCTCAAGCACAAAGCCTTGTTGTTTTATTCATTTGTAGTGCTTGAGCAAATTCTCTTTTCAAGGCTTCCAGTGGGGAAGTTTCCTTCAGTTTCTCCATAGCAGAGTCCAGATTAAAGCTACCTTTACCCTTTTAATGTCTAGAAAGCACGTTCCTCCAAAGATGGGCTTTATTTCCTGTATTCCTGGAAGATCTTTTTAATTGCAAGAAACACTCTCTTCCTGATCACCAAAGCATTTGAGCTCATCCTCTATTCTGTTGTGTTGTTGGCAAAGCCTCTGGAAGAGCACTCCGACCTGAAACTTCCAAGGAATCTATTAGGAAACCCATCCCAGCTTCCAGATAAGACACTGCCAGCTTTATTAAAAGCGCACTGCTCGGGCAGGCTCACACTCACATTGCAGTCATTCTTGGCACTCCTGCAGCCTCCTCCATCCAAGTATTCTGCACTGCTCATTCCACTGGCTGCCTCTTCCTGCCATCCCCACCACGAACGTACCGAGCACCTCCCGGGATCACCTGGAGCACATGTATTTTGCTGCACTTCACAAATTGCATGTTTATAAAGACTTTCTGATGTTGTGCCCACTTCTCCCCAGAGAGAAAGAGGGGCAGGAGCTGAGGGAGCACCAGCAGTCGGAGAGGGCTCTGCACCAGGAGACACAGGCTGGGTGTCTCCTGATCCCAGGACAGTCTCGCTGATGTTCCACTTGTCTAACACAACTCTGGTCCCAAGCACTGGGCTACCATTAACCTACCACATCCCAAGGTTTTTCTCGAATTTTCCCCAGATTACAACCAGGGCAAGTTTGCTGCTGCTTCAAAACAATGTTTCTCTGATTACAACCTGGGCTGACAATTATAGTGATTTAAACCCAAACTAATTGTGAAGTACTTTGATCATGCTTAGCACAACTTGTGGTTTGTAGGCTGCAAATAGTTGAAAGGAACCCTTGAGTTCACAATTTCCTTGAATATGAATTTTATTTTGATACATAAGGTATGATTTAATATTAAAATTAACCTTCTGTTTGTTTTCCCTCTCAACCCATTTATTCTTTGAATATTATTGCTGGTATAATTTTCTCTCCCTGAGCTTAGTATTTACCACACAATTTGTTTTAGCTTCAACCTACTTTCCTTGTTTATTTGCTTTATTAAGAACAGTTTTCTAAAGGTGTTGTGGTTTTGTTTGGGCATTTTCGTTTGTTTGTTTCAGCCATGAAAGTTTTTGTTTAGTTTTTTTCACGTTGTTGTTGCTCGAAGAACCTGCACTGGCAGCATAAATAGCTTTCTTTGGGGCAGAGAGGAGGGATCCGGCAGCACCCAGCTGACTCCAGAGGGGTTACTGGGAGGATCTCTGCTGGCATGCCACAGTCCCAGCAGCAATTTGCGCTGCATCAATTCAGCCCATGCAGTTTTTGTTAATGCAGTATGGGCAAGAAACCCTCTCATTTCTCTCTCCTTCCTTTGCATTTTAAAGAGTCCAGGACATTTGCTTTTGCTACAGTGACAAGCGGCATCCGCTGGCTGCAGCCAAAGCTCCTTTAAACACTTCTTGCCAAGCAGTGCAGGTCACATTTGTCTGCAGCATTCCTCGAGTACAACTAAAGAGCAGTGCAGATGCTGACCCCCTTTAGGGAAATTTTGTGTTTCCCTCCATCACATTCTGCTGCTTCTGCCCATTGCTGGCACAAGCCTCCATCCTGGGCAGCCCTGGACCTTTCCCATCTCCAGGCCAGCTTGCTCTCAATGTGGTTGCAGGTATGAGTGGCTGGTTCAAAGGGAGGTGCACATGTTGGCCCCATCCCCGAACTGGCGCCTCTCTGCCTGGGAAACCTGAGAGTTTCTGTCCTTGCTTATGAACCGTGACATCTGCACATTCCTCGGGCGCTGACCCCTGGGGGCCAGAGGTCACCCCAAGGTCAAGCAGTTTCCTCTTTCACCACCAATAGAGACCTTGACTAGAGGTAAATTATGTTGCAGTTTAAGGAAATAATTTGAAACACTCTTGTAATTATAATAAATTTTGCTGTTTACATTTTAATCTTCAACCCTTTCACCCCCTGGTTCTCTTGTTTAAGAAAAAAAAAAAAGTGGGGAATTACATATTTAGCAGAAAAACTCCTGTCATGGTGGACAGTTGAATAAATAACTGAAGTTCCAATAGAACAACAGCTCCAAGGTCTTTGTCTGCCTTCAGCATGAACATGCACTTTTGTGAGTGCAAAATCCAGTTAATCTTCAGATAAATATGTTCATGCAGCAAGAATGGAAACATAATATTGTGTCAGGAATGTCACGTGATTCCCAATTCTCCATGTTGAGTAACTGTAAAGTTACTTGAAAAATTTCAAGCACCTTATTGAGGCAAAAGTCCAGTTGACTCCAATGAAATTTTGCAGTAAAACAGACTTTGACTCCTGGCTATAGCAAGAACAGCTGTTTTACTGAGCATGCATTGTCATTTGATCATTTTCTCTTGCTGCTCACAAGTGCTGACGGGCTTGGAAAATCTTCCATTCAAAGGAAAATGCTCAAATAATCACAATAAAGTCCTTTTAGTTTTCAGCTGGGTACCATTACTCCATCTGATATTTTAAAACTCTGGACATGTGCAACCATTCCTCATTTGTCTGACACACACCATCATCCAAAAACTAAATGTAGAGCAACACAGGGAAGAAGCAGAGCAACTGCAGCAATAAGGTCTGTGGTGACATTCAGATCTGCAAGAATGAGCAGTTGAGGAAAGCAGGGAAAACAACAAAACTATGTGGTACAAAGTAATGCATAGGGATTTCCTTGCAAGGACACCTGAACTTTGCGCCCATCACCACTCTGAAAGAGAACGAACTCGAGCTCCATGTGTCAGGGTGTTTGCAATCCTACCTCACTCCAAGGACCCTGCTCGTGTGCTGTGCAGCAGAAGTGCAACACAGTAAAGCCAAGGGAGCAAACAGTCCAAGTGCAATTGAGACCAGCACTCTCTAATCTTTGTTCTGTCGCAGAGGAGATGTGCCCAAGGGCAGGCAACTTCACTTCTCTGCTTTAGCAGTGACACTTGGGAAGGAGATACAACAATCACCTGCATAAAACGCCCTGAGATTTACAATTGCAAGCTGCCACTCTCAGCAGCATTGTGTCCGTGTTAGGTATTATTGCAGAGTGCCACAGGTTTTGAGAACCTTGGAGCACAACAGCCTATGAAGTGATTTGCCTTTAACAAAGAAAAAAAGAAATACAAAGAAATAATACAGGCTAAAGGTACTCACTCACCAGGAAGCAGAGAGGAACCCACAGCAAGGGGCAGTCAGAATAAAGCAAAGTAGCCTAGAACTGCCAAACTTAAATCTAACCCTCAGTAGAGTGGGGCTTTCTGGATAGGAGTTCCTATAACAGGAGGCTCAGTGCAGCTGGGTAAGCACTAAGTGGGTTTGCCTGCTGTAATGAGTTGCTCCCTAACACCAGGTGATCCTAAAGCATGGACAAGGTAAGGCACAACACAATCTGCTGGCAAGAGAAAAGGAAATATAAGGAATCCCTGGTCAATCAATGTTTTTGACCTCCACGCGCTCACTCCTGGGCTGAGCTGGGTGATGGGTCTGTGCTGCAGGTAACTCCTGCCTGGCGATGCAGAGCTGCAGGGGCAGGGCCAAGGGGCCGCTTCAGTTCCTCCCTTCCCCAGGCACAGCCCTGCCTGGGGCAGCACAGCAGCCCTGGCTGCCCCACACCCCCCCCAACCCACACTGACTTCTGTGAGCTGTGCATGCCATGGGGGCACCGGGGGGAGTCCCTCCCTGCCCTCAACTGAAATAAGTTCTGGCCTGAAGGGGTGACTGTGGGAGAGAGCAAGAATGGACCTCTTCTTCTGCAGAAGGAGGGGAGGAAGATATTTCTTCTCTGCTTGAGAGCACAGGGAACAGCAAGACGCTCGGAAATGTGGCAAGGGTCTGTATGTGGTGAGTGCCATCTTCCTGCTGGCAAGACATGTTCTAAGTCTCTTTATCCTTCTTTTCCTTCCTGGGAGCCCTTCCCTGGCCAGCTGGCATAGGGTACCAATATCTTGGTCTCCTGTCTTGCCACAGGAAAAAAAGAATCACCTTGTAGCAAGCACAGTGTCCTGAGACTTTGGACTGATATTCTCCCCTGAGACACACACACACAGAGCCTCGTCAATGAAAACTGTTGAGTCAAGAGGCAGACTTTCAATCCTCACAGCGATCCACATCAGTGATTTCAGCACAAGATACTGTTGGCTGGAAGGAACTGGAAGCTCTCCAGATCTCAGTTCTGGATTTCAGCAGGAAGTGTGTTTCTTTAGCACTCTGGTGCACTTGTACTGCACCGACACCGCCTGGCAGTGTAATTCTACCTGCATCCAAAATCAGCAACAAAAGTCTCACTGCTTTCAGATGGAAACTGTTCCAAGCGCTTAAGCTTAATTAAGTGTCCAAATTAGAAATTAATCAGCCTTCCATGTTCAAAGAGTTGGAAACAGTGATACTCTGTGTCTTCTCAAAACATGACAAATGAACCGTTTCTAAACACAGTGTATAAAACAAACCTGTACAGAAAAGCATTGAGCTGGTACCCAGGCAGCAAAATAGACATTCCTTGCCATTGGACAGTGCTGCTAAATCTGGTCAGTTCCCAGATCTGGCCTTACTGACAGTCTGTGAGAAGCATGGAAAATGAAACTTGGCTTCTGTGGTCTTTGCTTTCCATTCATAATTCGCATCTATTGCTGAGAGATTTCTGAGAAGCAACCTCCATCTCTCAGTGCAGGGGATGCCCCAGCAATAGCTGGAGCTTGACTACAGGGACTAAGAGAGGTTTCCCCATGCCTAGTTTCCACGAGTACATTAAATGAGATCAGTACCTTGTTTAGGGACAAGCCTAGGTAGTTAATTCTTTTGGTGCACTGTGGCCATGCTTATGGTCCTCTGATGACAGGGTATCACAGAAATCATGTAGCAGTTTCCATGGATCCTCCCAAGAAGTAGCAAATACCTGTCATTCCTATAAGCAGTACTCAGAGATTCAGCAGCAGTGCTGATCCAGAGCCCCAGTGGACAGATGTGCATCAGTGGAGACACTATTAGACTCTACATTGCAATGAAATGTTTTGTTGTTTAACTTCTATAGGGTTTTGATAAATAATGTAAAGGAAGAGAAGGCAAGTGAAAACCTGCCAATAGACTGGACCATGTTTTTGTCCAGCCCTGGACTGAACCCAGAGTCCCACAGTTACTTTACCCAGAAGAGGCAGTGTCTCAGGCAAGTTCTAGAAACAGGCTTCTCTGGGAATTCAGCCACGGGACTCCTGTCCTGCATTAACTGCAAACATGAGACAAAAGGATATAACTGAAATCCAAGAAGCCTGGATTACGGACACGCCAGATTATGAAAGCATCAGGGTACTGTGATCATTAGCAATCTCAGTGTCAAGTGCTAAGAACATGTATTTAAGCAGATCCATGTTCTGAGAATCCTCTCATTTATTTTTCTGTTGACCAAGAGACAGTTTATAAGATTCATGATCAGAACTTCAGCTCCCACTCCCGTTTTCCCTCCAGAGTGGAGAGCTGCGTGCCCCACACACAGCTAACCAGATGGCACGGATATGAGGAGCAGGGATCAAGATGTTTGCTTTTCCCAGGAACATGTAAGTACAGGACAGATCAGGGTAAGACTTATCCTCTGGTTTTATCCTCTGAGAAGGAAGCAAATGTCCCAGTGACAGACCCACAAGAACTCGGTATTACTCTGAGCATTTTCTCTTCTTCTCTCTAAACCCACGTGTTCATGCATGACCAGGTTGTAATCATCTCACAAGAGGGATGTTCTGCCACGGGGAAATGGACGGAGACACAGGAGGAAAGATGTGGAAACAACCCCTTCATAACCTCCCTACCCAGCTGAGCCAGGTCCAAGGTGCCAGGGATGGCTCTCCAGCACAAGAAAAGGAATAACAGAACTTCTCTCCAAGGAGTATCCAAGTTCTTTTGCTTTATTAGCAGAACAATTTTAAAAACCTGCTCCTTCCTTCGTGGAGACATCTGAAGTCTTTATTTTACATGTCATTGCGTGAAAGTTTTTAGATGGGTCTGGAAAATGCTTTCATCCTTACTTCCTGATTTGTTTTCTCCTCTTACCTCCCCTAGTTTTAGTTCTTTTCTTACAATTGATCACTGTATCTCCAACTTTCATTTTAATTTAGCGACTAGAAGTATAACAGGGGTTTTTACACCACAGGTTCAAAGACTTTCACTCATTCTAGCTACTTTCTCTTTCTTGAGACATCAAAGCTAGCTATTAAAATATTTTGGTAGCTATTCAAGCAAACTTGAAACCCATGTGGTGCTCAGGTAACCCTATGGACCACTGGAGGGCATGGTGGGGAAGGGAGTGGAGAGGGCAGTTCATCTTTCTAATCTCCTTATTTCTGTAGGTGTCTGGTACTGAGAGGAGAAGCAAAACCTGCTGCCTGCTAGCAGTGTGCTGTCCTGGTCACCTGTAAAGCAAAACCTGGTTGTGTTGGGATAAACTCCTTGCCTGAGCTTTAAAGCAGCCACAGGAGCGGGAATGATCTGTCCCAGCCAACAACCAAAGGAAAACCAGAGCACAGAGTGTGAACACGGGCACAGAGAGGCTGAGCTGACCTGCCTCATGTTCCCTTCTGCCTGACTCTGAATGGACACTCAGCTGCTCAGCCAGGGCTGCCTGAGCAATGAAAGGGCCCTAACCCCTGTGCTGCCTGCACAGGATAAACTTTGCCCACTCCCTCCTTTACTGAAACAGCTACTCCTCTCCTGAATCAGGGCAAGCTGTCCAGGCTCTGACATTTCTCTCACTTACCCTTCCTGCCAGCCACACATCTCAGGAGCCCACTGCTGCTTCTGTTCAGGCAGAGCAGATAATTCATGTCTCTGTTGGCTGATTTAACCCTTTTAAGCTCCTGTATCCCCACCAAAAGTAGAACTTTTGGTTTGTTGGGTTCGAGAGTGTTGTTGGGAACCAACATATCCTGACATACTTGACACATAAAGAAGGAGGGAACAGCAAATTTTCATAGGAACTGAGGAAACCACAGCAGAGAAAAGAAGGATTTCAGTCACATCTCACATACAAGGGTTGCCTTACAAAGAGCATGTGAGGCACATGGCACCAGGAGCCCCTACCTCATTCCCTGCTGGAAGCCACGGTGGCAATGCAGGAATAGTGGGTACCTCCCCAGGACAGATATTTATGTGAGTGACCTGTTCAGCCAGTGAAATCATTTTGAACAACAGGACAGCTTTTTTCAGTCTGAAGAAACTGGTACATTCACCCCAGCCACTATTTATTTTATAAGTGTCCTGCATATAATGAAAGGAACAATCTTTCTTACCATCTGCCTTGCTGAAAGGCACATTTTGTGTGTGGAACAGTTTCTGAGAGCTAATGGCAAAGTGCACATTACTAGCCCAGCAGTGAAAGCATTTGTAAACATCATCATCATCAAAGAGGCCTAGAGCTGCAAAGGCTGTTTTTTGCCTTGTGAGTTTATGTCTGAAAATGACTAATTGGTAAAGTTTTATCTGCAGAAGGTGGTTGGTGGTAGAAGGTATTTACAAGAAAGAAAAGCAGGAAATAATTCATCTTGAGAAGCTGAATCTAATCTGAGATGTTCAATGAACTAAAATAGGCTTTAAAATTAGTCTATTTTCTTTTTTAAAAATACATAAAAATACAATTTTACTTCTCATGAGATGAGAAATGGGAATACACGGTCAGAGGGTGTAAAAATCTGGAAAACAGGTGAGAGTGAGACCATATGCCTCTGGCTGTTAGATCATGCAGAAGATACCATTCGGGAGTGTTTTGGGATGGAGGAGCTAAGCACTTGCACCCACTTGCCATTAATTTATTAAAACCAAACAAGATACCCCATTTTGAGTGAAACAATAGCTTCACTATGGAAAACAACCACTAGCTCTCTTTAGTACAACCTTCAAGAATTATTCTCCTTTGAGAAAAAACTAGAAAGGTAAAAAAGGGTATTGCAAGATGGAGAGCAGTGTTTTCCTTTAGCCCCTGAAGTTGTTAAAACAATTTCAGGTGAGCTTGGTGTTTAGTCCTCACTGCAGAAAATACTGTCCTACCTGTCTGAAACAGCTCTTGTTGGGAAAATAATGCTCACTACCTCTGCTGAAAAATCAAGAGGCGACTCTTCAAAACACTTGTATGACCTCTAAAGCGTACCCCAAATAAAGGAACAACAAGGGTTCTGGAATCCCCGTTAGTAAAATGGCCTCCTAGGCATTCACTGGGTTATGGATGTGTTTAACTAATGGAAAACACTGCCCAGCCTGATTCCTGTCCTAGAAGCAAAATAGGGATAATTTAGTATCAGTGGTGATTAATGTCATTTACTTACCCATTTTGTTATAGCTGTTACTGAATTTAAAATGCTACTCACAAATTAAATATTTTACAACCATTTTGCTCCTAATTAGTTGCAGATCACAGATTTCCTTTAAACATAATGGCTGTTTAGGTGGTGAGGTTTGCAATGCACATTGTTTTTTTACAATCGCTTCTGACATTTTGAGAATTTGTTTAATTTTGATTAATTTCAGTTAAATGAGAAGAGAGCACACGATCTCTTTGCAATGGTCTGTTGTTTCAAAGCATGGTTTAAGTGCACAACATCCTTTAGCTATTAATTTGCACAGTTTGCCATATTCATGTTGGAATTTAAGAGTCTGAATTAATGTAGCTTAAAGAGATGTTATCTTGATTGTTATTTGGATCAGGATAGTTTAACATACCCTTAATAAAAACAAATACCCTGTCACATAATGACCTTAAAGTTTTCAGGGATTTCTTTTGATGATATCTTTTAATGAAATGTTTAATTGTAATGAGAAATAGTGAAGAAGAGAGTGCACATCCTCTCTACGAGCAGCAGAGGAAAGCTGTTACTTTTTTCCAGCAGGCTGACAAACATCTAATTTAGGATGCCAGTGACTTCTGAAGGTTGTAGTGAAGCCAAGGTAGGTCTGCCAAGAGGCAGGTAAAAGGAGTAAACAAGCTTGATACTCTATTTGAGTTTACCCCTCTTGGAACTAAATTTACATATGTACTTGGAAGAAACCTTAATAGTCTGTTTAAAATATTATCAAGGCATTCTTACAGTGCGGTGTTTTTTGTTGGTTTTTTTGTTTGTTTGGTTTGGGTTTTTTTAATCACAGCTGGTTTACACCTTTATTCTCTTAAATGTACACAGGGCAAAGAGTAAAACTGTCTGAGCTGAAACAATGATGACTGAAGTTTCCACTGTCAGGTCTTAACAGCGGAAACTCTCTCTTAAACTCTGGACTTTTAAAAGGATATTGGTGGTGTTCACAGCACCAAAGGAGTTTCCTTGTAAACTTAGGACAAAAAAAAAAAGTGCTATCTCTGGTTTCTGCCACAAAGGCACCTCTTTACAGGTGATATTAAATCAAGCATTGAGAAGAATTGGTGAACGGATTCTGTCCTGAAGATTCTCTAGTTCCCTGTTAATATTGCTCACACAAAACCCAAACATTCCTTGAAGGTAATACTAATTCCTCACAGTTTTTCTCTGCCTGGTGGAACTGCCCAGTCACGAAATCCTTCAACACCCCCTGACCATTTGATGTGCTTTTCTCCCCTTCCTGCAGCAGCTCTGCCATGTGACAACCTTTGCCCACCTCAGAACGTGTGTGATGTGCTGCAGCAACCAGGCACAGGCTGCATTTGCCCCTTCCTTCCCAAATTCAAACATTTGCTCCCTGATCATCCAAATATTGATTTAAACAGTCTTTGATGTCATTTGGGGAAAAGCATTTGAATGTTTTAAATGTGGACTCAGTCCACTACAAGGGGTACTCAGAGTATTGAGACAAACAGGGACCCTTTGCACTCTGTTAACTAATGTCATATTTCCTGCAGCATTTACTAAAATCATTTAGTCACAAAGATAACACTGTGGATAAGGAATAATTTTAAATGTTTTTAAAAGACAGTGTTATCTGTTTGATCTTAACAGATGAGTTCTACAGTCTGAATTCCATCTTCACCAACAGAAAAAGCTCCTATTCTGTGAGAGAATGTTTATAGAGAACCGTATCTGAATTTGTCCTGGGTTTGGTCACAGGCTCCTGACTGGTTTGAGCTCTGATTGAAAAATTATTTCTTCTTGTGGGTTGTTATTTTCCAGGTACAGATTTCAATTAGCATGAAGAAGCTCTCATTCTCACATAAATATTCTCAGCTACAGATTGGTATATTTAACCAGTACTTCCCAGTTCCTAGGTGTATAAACACCAAAATTTCATTGCATTTTCCCCCCATTGACATGAAAGGCAAACATAAACATGCTCAAGAGCCAGCAGTGTTGACTGAAATATTTCTAAAGGGTCTTTTACACCTTAAGCACCCACCACTTTCCTGTGGTTAAATGCACAATGTGTGTGAGATATGAAGCAAAGAAATTCTGTAATTGCAAAGATAATTTTTTAGGGCTTGTTAATTCATTTATTTTCATTTTCCTCTTGTGCCAATAAAGTCTTGCTTAACTAATTCAGTACCTTTTGCTACAAGTGATGAGGAATGTTAGATTATAATGGAAGGTAGGTACTCTGCTTGGTTAAGCAGAGGTGCCTGGAAAATGGGTGTGAACCTACAAGTGATATTTTAAATATAATTGAACCATTAATCCTTAATGGACTTGAATAATTGGCATGCAACTTGAGAGAAAATAATTTTACAAAATACCAGTATTAATTGTTTGGGATCTGTGAGAAGAGCAAACCACACAAGTTGTAAGGGAAGGGGAAATTAATCTTGAAACAAAGTTTTTAATAAACGTTGTTTAAAATTAAGCTTTTCTGGTGGTAGTGAGAAATACAGAGATTAAATTTAACTTTGGAAGCATTCACTAAGGGTGCAAGCTTAAAACAAAGTTATATTGGTTAACAGCTTAAAGCAATGGAAATGAGTTTTCAGTTCTGGGCTGCAATTCAGTAGCCAAGCCAAGCCAAGCTGTGAACATTTCTTTCTGCAGTTTTCTATTTCATTCTGAAAGGACAGTTTATGAGACAGTCAAACTGCGATCACAGCCACATGTTCACCCCTCTAAAACCCCCAAATTTAAGATGAAGCTTCAGGAGTCCTTTGAACTAAACTGTTTGTTTGATAATCAAACCATAATTTTATAATTCCATTTGTATAGATAAGCTCCTTTTAAATGTATCAATTGTATCTGCACAAGTGTTTACTGGTGGAATATTAGAGTTAAAAAAGGAAAGGCTGATTTCAAAATTTAGCAGAGAAACAAAAAGCTCCACTAATGCTGCCCAGACACCACTCTCACACCTCAACAAACACACACTGTCTTCATGTTTAGCACCTATTTTACATACACAATAAGAAAGAGAAAACCTTTATAATTATTTATTTTCATATTAAATTCTTAACTCAGAAGTGAGATGTGACCCTTAGATAAATCTCCCATAATACCCCTGATTCCTCCTGTTTGGTCAGGGCTAACAGAATCATATTAACTGGAAATTCTGCTGGGGGTGGGGGGAAAGAGGTGTTTTTCTTCTGTTACTTTTCTTGAAAGTCAAACAGATTAGTGCCCTAAAATGTCTGAGAGGTAAATATGCCTCAGTTCTCAAACAAATGAAATTCCAAAATAGTTTGTTGTAGTGAATTCAGTGACTGAAGGAAATAATCATCCTTTTTTCATGCTGTCTGAACTGCAAGTCGTTCACTTTATTTTGTTTCAGGTTGGTGTTGAGGGGTTTTTTTAACTATTTGGAAAAAAAAAAAAAACAAACCTAACAAACATATTTGGAAAGAAGGAAAACTGAATCCTATGTTTTCCTTCTGATTAAGTTCTGTGGATTGTCTTAATTTAAAAAATAAATGAAATAAAATAGTTTGAATGTTCTTCTTGACACTAAAAGAAAGAGTGAACTCCTGGAACACTGAGAGTGTGGGGTTTGTAGCTGTGGTGCTCTCTTAAGAAAACGCTTCAAATCTGTCACAGCCCAACTCCCTCCTCTCCCTGCCTGTCTGAAAGCACATTTTAGTTGCTTGTTACACCAAAAAGACCCTTTTAGTTTTGTTCTCGAAAGGGTTTAAAGCACAAATCCTCAGAATTTTGGAGATGAGCACATACTAGGGATTTTAGGAAGGTATTTTATTTTGCAAGTATTTTGTTTTAAAATGTACATACAAAAGCTTGTAGAATGCTGAGAGGATGAACTTCCTGAAATTAGCTAATCTTCAACAAGATTCTTTCTACTTCAAATTTTGTTTGTTATTAAGAAACACGGGGTTTTCTAAAAAGAAAATGTCCTGGAAACCTTCCTATTGCATATTCTGGACAAGATAAAAATAAGTGCTGCACATTAGTATGAATAAATACAAGATGTTTGGGCAGTTTGCTGAAATAAAAATCATTAAATAAAATTAGGAAGCATTTGAACTCGGATTTAAACAAAATTTTGTACTAAACTATATTAAAACATGCTCTTTAAATTTGACAGTGAGTATTAGATATAAAAAATAATTTTAAATGCTCTTTGTGGGTTTTTTTCATGTACAGCTCCACTTAAATTATCTCATTCAAAGTAGTGCACTTTTGAACCACTAAACTCATTCTTAAGTTAGTGTTACACTGATAAACTAATTTCAAACAAATGTAACTGAGTGCCAACACTCAGTTTCAACAAGAAGCAGAATTACAACAACAAATATCAAATAAACTGTTTGACTGCTTGAGCCTGTGTGAAATCTGAGAAAGGTGGATTTCTCAAACAATTATTATAGGAACTTTGGGTTGCTTGTTGGTTTGTAGCACTTTTTTTCTGTTTGATGCAGACATTACCTTTTAGTGATGAAACACTTTTAAGTAGGTTTTGTTTTTAAATTTTATATTAAAATGAAGCTTCAAGGCACAGATATGAATTTTCATTTAAATGATGACTCAAAAATACTTGCTTTCTAAGGAAGGAACATAGCTATTTGCTTTTATACCCATGCCAAACCTCTGCAGAATTTCTTTGAGCTAACCTTTATCCCCTTTTTGGACTTGTACTGGTCTCTGCTAGAAAGCAAGTCAGCTGTAATTACTTACAGGTGAGTTATTCCATCCTAATGAAATAGCTCTATGAAAACGATGTTATTGAATTGAAATGTAGATGGCAGAAACACATTGATTTATTTTGCATGGATTTTTAAACGCTTAACAATCGCTCCCTCTGCCCTGAGTGCTAAAGAAATTAAGATCCAGCAGAGAGAGAAGTGAACACGAAGTTCACTTATACTGATATCATTTTTGCACAGTTTGGGGATAGAATGAAAAATAAACTCGGTTTAATAGTTTCCTAGTAAAATGTCTCAATTTTTTATTTCCAAAAGCTCGGTGCTGGACACAGCAAGGCAAGGCGCCCTTACACTCTTACCTTCACCCTGACATTAACTAAAAGATGAATTTGTTTACTCTGTTGTGCTTTTTTTAAAAGTGTAGGTAACTCCACCCATAGCCCTACAACTTCCCACTCACCCAGTCCTTTTTAACCTTTTAAGCACTGCTCGTGACCCTCCATCCTCCCTGCCACTGGAGCAGGCTTTTTCAAGCCACATCCATTTTTATTGACCAGAACCACACTCAAACCTCCAGCTCCCAACTGCAGCCCCCTCGGAAAGTGTCCCCGACAGCTGTGAAAATAGGGGCTCTTTCCACCCCGCCCTGGAGCTGCGTCTGCCCTGGGCTGGCAAAAGGAGCCAACTGCCCCTCGTATTTGTCTGCAGGGAGGGAGCTGCCCTTCTGGGCTTCTTTTCCCTCCTCTCTCTTCTTATATATATTTTTATATAATTATTTTTTTGGCGGGGGAGGGACAGGATTTTGTTTTGTTTTTACAGCAGCCATCCAGAGCCCTGGGTATTGATTTTCGGGCACATGAAAGGGATTTTTTACAGGCCTTCCCTGTGGAAGGGAGCAGCAGTAAAAGGTGATACCACCCACTCCGAAGGAATGCTGTGCATGCAATTAGGAGCAAGCTCCCAGCCAGGGGGTTAGAATTCAAAGCAAGGCAAAAGCTCCCCACCTCCCACAAACAACAAATCCATTAAAACTACCAAAGCCATCAATACTAATCAATGCATCCAGGGGCCATTAACTGTTTCGGTGCCCGGGGTTTTCCCCCCTCGCTGCCTCACGCTCCGTAGTCCCGGGGGCCGCACCGCTGTGCCGAACCCCCCCGCTTTGGGCTCGCTGGCCGATGGTTTGAGCACTTTTCCCCGCGCCCGGAGCCGGCCGGGCACTCCCGGCGCTGCGACAGCCTCATTAAATTCCATTAAGTGCCACGGACTTCAAAGGGCTGGTGAGGAGCGGCGGGGCAGCCCCCGCCCGGCTCGGCTCGGCTCGGCTCGGCGGGGCTCGGCAGCGCGGCCGGGTAGCAGCGAAGTGGTTAATCAATACCAGGGCTGCAGGCAGGGGAGGGGCGGGGTGGAAGAGGGATAAAAAATGCAGAAAGGAAGGAAATGGAGGGAGTGAGAATTAGACTCACTATAAAACCTCCTCATTCTGATTTACAAAAGAGGGAGGGGGGAGAGATGGGGGACGAGTAAAGACGGGGGGGAGAAAAGAAAATGTGAGCCGAGGAGCGCAGTGCCCCTCTTTCCTGTAGCGGGATGTGTGTCGGGGTTTGGGCTGGAGACGGGTCTAACTGCGAGTCCGCAGATGCGGTGGGATCGAGGGAAAAATCACATCCATGTAATACCGATGGAATTAAACTGATTTTTGCATTAGCTGCGTCTCTCTCTTTCCCCATTCTTTTATTTTTGTATTTTTTTACCCTCCCATCCAATCCCTCATTCATAACTCGCATTTAGTGAGTGGTTTTCTCATTGCCGCTCCCTCCCTCTCGGACACTGTCAAGCCGAGCACAAGAGCCTGCTTTGTAGAGGCTGGATCAGGGGCGAGCTGAGCTCTTTGGGCTGACTGCAGTTCGGTTACATCCAATCCCTTTCGAAGCTATCGATTGGATATGTTTATGGAAACACGAAAGGTATTTTTGGCCATCTGCTTAGCTAGGAAATTATTAAGATTATTTATTTTTAGTGAAAGGAACGAGATCTCTCTGCCTTTCTTGTTTTCAGTCCTGCAGATAGGAAAATATCCTGAAGAAAATACTGCATTGTTATCACATTAAAACGATTGTTCTGTCTAAGTAAAGATGTGATTGGGGGGTGTGAGTTTGGGTACATTTTAAACTTTTAGAAATCGTTTCTGACAGCTTTTAAATTACTAAAACCTTTTGGAGGATGCCTTTTGTTGTGAATAGTGCTTTTGGGTTTGGGGTTTTTTTGTTTGTTTGTTTGGGCTTTTTACTTAAAAAATCCTTTAAAAAGTTGCATTTGTTGAAAAACTATAAGAATCTGGGGGAAAAATAAAGGAGCAATTTGAATTTCAGTGATATGCAGATACTTATGTGGAGAGAGATAAGCATACATAAAATAATTTTAAACTGTTTTATTCTCATGTGTCTGAATGAAAGTCCATTCAAAGAAAACTTTCTTTTTTCTTTTCTTTTTTTTTTTTTTTTTAATTACTTGAGTAAAAATAAGGGAATGGTGAAATCTCACATATTTTGGGGACTAGTTTTAGGATCATCCAGACCAATGTTTAGATTGAGGGTCCACTTAATTTTTCAAGTTTGTGTGTTAAAAAACAAAAGTCAGGGTAGCTGTGCTAAATGAAAACAGAATTACAGTTTTAGCTGACCTCAGGGGTGACTTTGATTTCCAGCCTTTCAGGAGTGGTACTAATTTTTTGAAGTTGAAGTGAACCAAAAGTCCAATCTATTAAAGTTTAAACATGAATAGTCAATGCTGCCCTGTGAACATTTTATTTTTCTATTTGTTCCTGTCTCCTATGGAGTTTTATCAATTAGTTTTGAATTCAACCTTATAGTTTTGTCCACAGAAACAAATATTTGCACCTAGGGAGCTGGGACCAAAAATATGATACAAAACACAAAAAGTCAAATCTACCCTTCCTAAATGTAGCAATCTTCCACAAGGATGAAGTTTAAAGTTAATTTATAACTGGCTCTGTAAATAACTTTGGAAACGACTGTGTAATTTTTTTTGCCCTACTCTCTTCTCTTTGTTTCTGTCTGTCACTCACCCCCACAAAGCACATGTATGTTCAAGACCTAATTAAGAAGGTTTTATATGAGTTTGTACATGTGCTTTCACACAGACGATAACAGTGGAGTGTGTTACTGTGCTGTTTGTGTGGGACTGCATTAACCTTGCAGACGGGAAGAGTTATGAAAGAAATTGTAATTAATAGCATTAAGAAGCTGATTAAAATAAAAAATGCGTTATTGCAGCAGGGGTCTCATTAAGGAATAGTCATGCCTGTCTGCCACAGATTTAAGAACTTTCAGCCATAAGGCCTTGAACTGAGGCAGCTCCAGTTTAAGCAAACGCAGCAGAGACTCCACCCCCCGTGACATCAGATTGAGTTACACTGCAAAAACACCCCAAGATCTAGGAGAAAAAAAAAATCAGCTTTTCTCCCTCCCCTCCTTGATGTTTAAAAATTATAAAACCGCCATGCTTCTCCAGCATTGGACGTTTGCAAGGAGCCCTTCTTGAAGGCAAACTAACAGCAGAACAAATGTCTTTCCTCAGCCTTCTTTTCCAATGGGAGGGGAGAGCACAACAGCACATTTGCACGTGACATCAGATTGAGTTACACTGCAAAAACACCCCAAGATCTAGGAGAAAAAAAAAATCAGCTTTTCTCCCTCCCCTCCTTGATGTTTAAAAATTATAAAACCGCCATGCTTCTCCAGCATTGGACGTTTGCAAGGAGCCCTTCTTGAAGGCAAACTAACAGCAGAACAAATGTCTTTCCTCAGCCTTCTTTTCCAATGGGAGGGGAGAGCACAACAGCACATTTGCAGCAGAACACACCAAACAAAAAAAACCCCAAACCCCCAAAGAATTCCCCAATGCTCCCCAGCCCTGAAACACAAAAATTAAATCAGTCAATCCAGCATTACAACAGAGCAATCCTCTTCTCCCAGAGCAGGAAGGAGCCCCTGGAAAGGGCTGTGGCACACAGTGACTGATCTGGGGCTGGGGACTGAAGGTGGGCAATGGGGACCTTTCATGAACTTTATTTGCAGTTTGGTCGAAGTTAAACTGACAAACCGTTTCAGAGCTTGCTGTAAAGTTACACATTTTTCACGTAAACATCCAAGGCAGTTGCCTTTCTCTAGGATGTGTCATTTCCTGTGTGGTTATAATAATATATTAAGTAAAGGGATAGCAATGAATTTACATATTTACAGATGTATAGACGCCGTGCATAGGAGAGATAGCAGGATGTTGCGTTTATACAACAGCAGAAATCGGCAGAAAGGATTTTGTTAAAAAGTTGGGGAAGTGACCACACTGAAATAAGAAACAGGCTTCAAATATTCTTGGCATTCAAGAAAAGGCTGGCAAGGAAAGATTTAAGGAGAAGTGAGTGTGGGACAGGAAAGGCTCAGTGTTTAAAGGTTTGGGGAGGTGGATGTCATGCTCAGGACACAGGTCACCAAAAAGAGCTACAAAACCAACTCAGTTCTTACCTGCTCCCCACGGGCTTTATTTTACTCTGAATCATGCAATGCTAAACATGTAGCAGGGCACAGGGAGACTCTCTGGCGACTGATAGCGAGCTGAAGGAATTAACTGTGGGGATAGAGGGGCTCACCTCTGCTCCAGGAAGGACATCTTTCTTTTTGCTGTAAGATATCTTTTTTTTTTTTTTTCCTCCAGCAGTAAAGTGTCAAACCCACAAAGGAAGCGATATAATTAGTGCTGGTACCTACTACTAACTCGGATCTCTAAAGAGAGACCAATGCAGCTTTTCAAACGTCTACCATTTTGAAATCAGAAAAACATTTTCTAACAGACAGAAGAATCCCTCTTGAATCCCCCCTGGCCCTTTTGAATTCACGCCCTGCCTTACATCAAACGCTTTTTTGCTGATTAACTGCACAATCAGGTCCCTGCAGATCAGGGGAAGAATGGAGAAGAGAAAAGCAACCTCTTTTCCAGAGAACAATACCATTATTTCAGCTCCATTGGACAGGAATGTGTGATTTCACAGCCCACTGCCCTTCTCTCCCATCTCCAAAAAACACTGCCAGAGATCCACTGCTCCAAGTCCCCACCCATTAGTACCCAGATTCAGCATTTACAACTTGGGTTCAATGTTTGTACGTGGGGGGCTACGCACATATATACATATATTTATGGAGAAAACATCCAAACCAGAACCAACTCCCAAGCCCAAGAATAGATACAAAGGAAGATTAGTTGATTTTTTAAAACTGCTAATATCCTTCTTCTTATATAATGTAAAATTCTAGTTTGCACAGACACAAGTTATATTTTGGGGTTGGATTTGGAATGAAGGTAGTGAACAAATGAAAGGAAAGGATATTTTGAAGTTAAAATAATGCAACAATTTAGAAAGAAATATACTTTTTTTTTTTTTAAAGACAGATAACAATAAAATGCCAGTAAATAGAGTTGAAGAAAAAAAAGAAAAAGCCTTTTTACCAACAAAAGTGTATGAAAGTTTATTGCTTTCTCACAGCTTACCCGGTTCCTTTGCTGATAAGTTTGTGTATGGAAACATTTTCATTCTACAAACATCTGTTGAAATCAATTGTCGAAAAACTGAGGAACTCTGTATTTGGAAGGGGAAGCAACTGCACAGTTGTGAGTTTATTTAACAATATGGCAGAAACCTTTCCAAAAGAGAGACTCACCAAGACCTTTCCCTGTGAGAGGGACTCTCTCAGTGACTCTCTCAGTCTTTGTTGATTAATGTTTCAACGATTGCTGCGTTTTACAATTTGCAGGGTAAGAGAAATGCTGGAGACCTTCCCTCCCCAGCCCTTAAACTTTGATACCGCCCGAATCCAGCTCAACCGCGCGTACAAAAGGAAAAGCTCTTGTCATGAAAGTGCACTGGAGTGACCTGGTGTGTTCCAGTCGGTCACAATTAAATCCCCTGCTTGGCTCAGCCCGCGGCTGCGGGAGGAGCGGGAGAGGAGCGTGGCGGTCCGGGAAAGAGCGGAGCAGCTCCCCCGTGGGCACGCACCCACCGACCTCCCCCCCCGCAACCGCTCCCCACCCACGGCAATAATTACTACTCTAGATTTGACTAATTTAGCGGTTTGTTTCGCCCGGGCGGAGGTTGCTTTTCTAATTGCGGGAAAGACGTTCAGCTTTGAAACCGAAATAGATACAAAAAAGCTGCAACCTCTTGGGCAAGGCAGCCCCCCCATCCGACCACACCTCTCCGATCCGGGACCGCCGGGGATCAGTTTTGTTCCCCCAACACCAGCACGGCCGAACAAAAGAGAGAAAGAGAGAGAAAATAATATTTGCTCAGGTCCCCCCTCTGATCGCCTTTGATTTATCTGTTTACAACTGGGACCCCCTCAGTTGAAACAAAAAATCAATGAAAATGTAGTTGGAGAAAAGGCGGGCAAACTACAGAAAAAAAAAATTTGTGAATGGAAGAATGTGTTTGTGCATTCATTGTTAAAATAAAGAGCGTGCCGTGACGTCGGCGCCGGGGAGCCAATGGGCGGCGGGGTAATATTTTTAAATATCCTCCGCGGCAGCCAATGGCGGAGGCGGTGGCAAAGACTAGCGCAGGGGCGAGCCAATGGCGGGGGAGGTATGCTAATGAGGAGTTGGTCAGGCAGGAGCTGAATGTCAACTAGTCAAAGATGGAGGCTGGAGCGGGCAGGCCATGAGGTTGGTACCGGAGGATTTGCCCACGTTCGGACCCAGCGGGGACCCGCGCCCGGGCGCGCCCGGGGCGGCGGCGGGCGGGCGGG
>VWZG01003933.1:282345-304140 GCA_013396735.1 Grallaria varia | reverse complement strand
TTTTTCCCCCCCCTTTTTTTTTTTTTTTTTAACATCTCCAAACTAGCCTAGGTTTCTGTATTAGGGATAAATTGCTGTTTAAAAAAAAATTTAAAAAGGAGGAAAAAATTGGAATGAAATCATAAAATAAGAATTTTACAGTTTAAGATCCTAACTGGGCTGGGACGTTTCCAAATCAATTGGCTTTTTGTTAACACTACTATGATGAAGTGACAACTAGAATTCATCTAGTGCATTTTCTCACTCAGCCCAAACTCCCCCAGAACCGAACCATTCATTTTAGCATTTAATATGATTCTTACTTGTCTATACAGTTCATTGAAAGTTGTTTTCAAGTTTGGATTTCTTTGCATAGAATTTCTTTGCATCGTTTGAAATAAAAGAATTTTATAATTTCTCAAGTGATTCTTATTTAACAAGTAGTTACATTTTCCAGCTCTAAGTTTGAAATCGTGTAGAGAAACAAATGGTAAACAGTTTGAGCCTCAAGACTAACAAGTTGACTTTTTAATGTTACTTATTGCTAAAATTATTTGGAATGTTTGATTTGTAATGATTAACTGATGTTTTCTCCTTACTACCCATATATTCTTTTTGAAAAAGGAAAAATTATAACAGTAATGTTTTCATGATGCAAGTAGGTGATTTTTAAATGTCTCACTGCTGGATGGCAGTTGTTTTGAAAGCTTTTTTAGTTGCCTGTGTGAAATAACAAGACTTCCTTAGCAATTAAAAGTGAATAATTTAAACTACTAGAAGCATATATGTAATAAATACCAAATATTCTAGCAGCTGATTCAGATGAAAGCAAGAGAAAGGATATTAACTTATCCTCCATTCTGTCTTTAATTTAATATTTATTTCATTACACCCACTTTTGTAAAATACTGGGTGCTGAAATGCAAGGAGGACAGTCCCAATTCTGGTATTTGCTTTCACTCCAATGCAGTAAATTTACCATTATTAAGGAAAAAAAAGTCCCTGAAGCAAGCTTATCTAAATTCTTGCTGAAGTTAATTCAAGATGCAGTTGTGAAATATTAAAATCTAATTTTAAAGAATGACATTGATTCAATGTGGTTGTTGAAGAAACTCCTTTTTTTTGAATGTAACAGATCTGTTTTAGAGTAAATCATGCACAGAAGGCCATCACTTGGAGAAGTTTCTAACTGATTTATCATTTATTTTGGAAAGTCTCTGAAGTATGCTGTTGTCCAGAGCCCTTTTTCTGTTGTACTACTGGCAATTATGATGAGCAGTGCAATATTAAAAGGGCATTGGCTGGCAGAAACATGACCCCCTTTAGCAGCCCACCCTCTTCAGAGTGGGCAAACAACCCTAAAATAGATGCCTCCTCCAGTATATTTATGCACGTGTGTGAAATAAGGTTTTATACATGTGGGAGTGGTTTTAAATGAGAGAGATTCTGGATTATACATTTTTATGTGTCTGTCTATAGAAATGGGCTGGAATAATTTAAACACATCTTATTTAAAACATAAGCTCCAAGCATTTCTGGGAGCTTTCAAAGCATCACATTACCTGCTTTTTTTTTTACCAATAGCTTGTGAGTAATTAATTATTAATTTCTACACACTTCCATACATTATCTATATTGGAATTTTATAATGATTTCTTCATAGAAGAAAGTTCCTTAGAGAAACTTCCCCCTCTGTGTTTAAGGTGGTCCCTATCAATGTCTGTGGGATTTAGTGCTGATGTTTTGTTTCTAAGAATCTGTGGTGTTTATACTGTGGTTTTTGAGTGGTGACACACACAGATATGTGTGAGATTCAAGCACAGGCGCTAGGTATTTTTGTACACAAGTCTCATCATTTCTGTAACATTTTCCATAGTAAATAATAGTACTGTGTATTTATACCATTTTAGATAGATATATATGTGTGTGTATATATATATACACATGCACACACACGGAGCCTTTTTCATCTGTACTGGTCAACCATCATAAAATCACAGCACAATTAAGAAAACTTCTGAGGGCACAGGAAAGGGTTGGCACTTTCTGTGATTTGTTTAAATTGTGTAGTTCAGATTCATTGACTGACCAATTTGGGCTTTATGGGAACACATACATTTGGGGATGCTGAATTATGTCCCCTGTTGTTTTATTCTCCATTAGTGTAGAAAAATATTTTATTGTGTAAAACCTTTATAATGTAGCATGCCTAGATATACTGGGCATGTAGCAGAAGACTTGAATGGTTTGTTTAACAAGCCATACTAACAGTGGTCTTTTTCTCTCTCTCTCCCTTTTTTTTCTCCCTATGTCATTTTTAAACTAACTTTTTCTTGTTATTGGGTTTTTTTGGTTTTTTTACCTTGTCTAATTACGATTGCAAATAAACTTTGTCATGCAGAGTTTTATTGGGGCTAAACATAAAAACGTTATTGTGGTTAACACTATAATGTAACAGTCCCTTACAAAAGGATGCAGGGACAGCTGTGCAGAACGTGACAGTGGCTGCTGGTATCGCTGGCTCTGACAATGTTGCACTACTGTCTGCACAAATAAAGCAGTGCAATAATATTGTCAAAGCATTTGGTTCCAGTCCTAATACATCCTTTATGATCAGTTACTGTTGCACACCCAGCCCTTGACATTATGGCATTCTGTAGTTATTTAATGCATTTTAGCAGGGAACCAGCCTCCTACTCTGATTTCTTCCCTCCACCACAAAGGCTCAAACAAGCATTAAAATGCCAAGATCGTGTAGAAATTGCCAAAAAAATCCCGACCCATGTGTTTGTTTATTTTGTGTTTGGGTTGAGTGGTCTGTATGGAAATTCCTTGGGTTTTGTTCCCCATTTTGACTGCTTCAGTGTACAAAATGGATTGCCCTTTCTGCCATTAGCCTGGGTTTGTGTGTGCAAGTTGTAAAATAAAAAGCTGGCCTATTCACATTTTAAAGCCCTCTTGTCCTCCTTCGGAGCAATCACCACCTTTAAAAATATCTTGACCAGCTTTGAATATTTTCTTGCTTTTGCTCTAAAAATTAGTTTTTGAACCTAAGGATGTTACTATTGTGTATAGAATTCAGTAATTTAATATATCTACATGTATTTACACGCAATTTAATTTTTGCTTCCTATTGATGTATTTTTCAAGTTCCATCGTACTTCACTTTTAGAGAAATTACCGTTAAGATTAAAGCAGTATTGATACCTTCATTTTCATTAAAAAAAAATAGTACAAGGTACCTAAATAATAATCAATAGGATTTGAAAGACAGTCTTTCCCTGTGCTTCCCAATAACAACGTGGAGCGAGGCTGAGAGACGCAGGGATGATGTAGGCCTAGGAACAGGAACACTGCATTCAGAATTGATCTTTAAATAACAATATGTTGGTGACTGTCACTCGTGGTGTAGTTGGAGGCAGATGTGGTATTTTCGCTTGCAGCTGCTAAGAAAGGGTTTTGGAGGGCTGGGGGATGGGACTTTCCTCTCTCTCTTTTTTTTCCTGAAGCCTTGAGCTGTTACCTTGGGAGCAAAGGATGGGGGTGGGGAGAGCCGTCATATTGGAAATCAAATCTAGGTAAACGAGTGCTTTCAGATTGCACAGCACCTCCCAAGCCAGGCCAGGATGCGCTGGTGAGTGAGCCATGGGGAGGCAGAAAATGGAGGACCACATCCTGAGGAGGGGAGCGTGTCCCATTTTAGAGGGGCGAGGGGAAGCCGAATCCTCAATAACACACTCCAGTCCTCCCATGAACAAGGGAGCAAACAAAAGACATCTTCTCAGCCCCACTGTTTCTGGGGGAGAGCTGAAGCCTGTCTCACTCTCACGCCCAGAGAAGGAGGCTAAGCCTCTATGCCTGATCCAGAGGTGCGGTGCTGGTGGCCCATGCAGTACACTCCCAGGCCTTAGTGGAGGTAACCCGAGCCGGCATGGCTCCCTTTCTCCAGAGCTTTTCTTTTCATCCATCTCTGCATTGTAGCACGGTTGCCATTTTTGCGTGCATTAAGGAACAGGGAGGCCTGTTTAGCTTTAGCTCTTTCTCTTCCTCCTTCTAATTCTTGATTAATTAAGAGGTAGGAGAGAGTGAAATCTGTAAGGGCTTTGCTGGGGGGTGTCTCCCCCCGTCCATCAGTGGGAGCACAAGAGTGACCAGAGTGGGAGTGCAAAGGGCCCTTTGCTGCCCCTGGCCAGGGAGGATGGGAAGGAGGGTGGACCAGCAAGAAGCTGGAAGCCACACTGGAGCAGGGCAATGCTTTGTTCTGTGTGTGTGTGTGTGCTCATGGAGCCCACCAGTGAGTGGAAATAAGTGCTAGTGAAAGCCTTGGTGGGGCCAATGCAGGGCTGTAAGATGGCCTCTCAGACATGTGAGCCTGCCTTGTTTGGAGGTGGAGAAATCACAGGGGGAATAGATGCATAGTTGTTTTCCTGTATGAAGTTATGTCTTTAAAAATAATATGGTCACTACACTTGAAAACTGAAATTCCCCCCCTGGGCGTGGGGGGAATTTGAGGCGTGTGATACAGGGAAAGGCCTGTGCCATGACAAGGACCAAATCCCATTTGCAGAGGGAGAGGGACAACCTCCTGAGGCCTCCTGGCTCAGGCTGGGGAGCCCACGAACGCCCTTTGCTGAGCGCCAGGTCTCGGGAGGGCAGGCCCTAGGGGTGGGAGAGAGGACGGGGTTCCCTGCGGATTTGGGCCTGTGATGGAGGTTACACATTCCAAACCCTCCCTTCCCCTTTTTTTTTTTTTTTAACCCTGCCCGGTTGAGGAAAGTAACAGGGGGGGAAAAAAAAAAAGGCACTGGAGGAAAGGAAAAAAAAAGGAGAGGGGAGATTCGGAAGCAAAGGCCCCTTCAGGAGTCTGTATTTGTGCAAGGGAAACCATTTGCATGTGTGTGGAGATGCCAGAGTTTGTCTCCAGTTGGGTCGGAGGGGGAGGGCGCGGGAGGAATGCGGGGAATCAGGTCGGGCTGCGGGGGGAAGGGCTCCGGCAGAGCCTCCATCCTGTTGTTGCATAAACTTGTTAAAAGAACCCCTCCTCTGTGGAGGCAGCACACATAGGGTATTAGTGTGGTGGAGGAGGCCAGACCTGCGCCCTGGCTACACAACCAATTGGAGCGGAAAGTGAAATCAGATGGTTTAAGTTTTCAGAGGGAGGGTTTTTGTTTTTTTTTTCAGGGGGACTTTTTGAGTCATTGCATTGAGTGCTAGATCTGTGTTAAGGTCGCTCTTGCCGTGGCCGCTCTTGGGTGGTTTGGGGAAGGGAGGCGGCCGGGCGGGGGCAGGAGGTGCCGCTTCCCCTCGTGCCGTGCCTCTGGCCCCGGCTGTGCACACTCGGGCTGGGGCCCCGGGGAGGTCGCAGCCCTGCCCCTGCAGGCTTGGGGTGGGCTGCTGGGGTGTGTGATGGGGGGAGTCTGCCCCTTGCCGTGGGGGAAAGAGGTCTTTGGGGGAGCCCAAGGCGAGCCCCCACACGTGCTCTTCCCCAGCCAAGGCAACTACAAGGCCTTTCACTTGCCCTGTGCACGCAGGGCCAGCAGTGGGATCAGCACTTCCAGGGTGATAGTATTTAGCCCTATTTTCCTCCTGCATTTAGTACCATAAGTCGTCTTTTTTTTTTTTTTTTTTTCCATCAGACAGCAGAGCACTGGTAAACACCATGCAGAAAAGCCGTATTGTGGGGTTACAAAGTCTGGGCTGTTTAAGGAGCTCTGTCATTCCTTTTAATGGAGCTCACTGACGCAGATCTGGGTTCTGCCAGCCGAGGAAATATTGCTGCTGAGAAAAGGGTTATTGAAACCCACAAACTAAATATTATAAGCAAGAATCAAATGGCAGGACATTCTGGAGTGTAATCCCTCCTGATTTCAGGAGAAGGGGAACGCATTGGTAAGTGGCTGTGGGTGACAGAATCCCTGAGCTCGGTGGGTGAAATGCACTGGGGAAGGTGATGTTTTCAGAGAGGATTATCAACCCTGACTCTCTGAAGTCTCTCACACCTGGACAAGTTGACTCTTGCATGGAAGCTAGAATCCCCTTTTTCTCTGGACAGATTTGTACAAACTTGCTAGATAGACTTAAGGAGCCAGGACTGGAATGCTAAGAATTTTCCCTCTCTCTTAAAAAAAAAAAAGAATTAAGCAGACTGGGCTCTTCAGTTTTCAAACTAAAAAGTCATTCTCCACGATTATTTCTGTGGCTCTCTATCAACTCAAAATGCTTTCCATTCTTTTAAAAATACAAGCCTCATAGTTATTCAGGATTCCAGTGCCAATTCCATATCCAAAATTTAAATGACTTCTCAAGTGGTCCATTTCCTATTCAAATTACCTCTTTTTGCCAAGTCATTACAGTAGGAACCCATGTTGGACATTTTTCCACTGTGACCTTGGAATCTTTCCAGAATCATTGTTTCCAGGAAACAACTCCTCTTCCTATAGATGAACAGACAGTATGGCTTCTGCCCCTAAATATGCTGCTTTTGGCAGTGTTAAAATATAACATTCTTTGCATGGGCATATCTCCATCAACCAGTCCAAGTGGTTCTCTAAAACTGCCCTGGCTTCACTGAGTATTTACTACTTCTTCTATTTTTATATTATCCAAAAATGTTTCCAAATACATTTAGTACCATTTATTAAAGTAACAGGGAAAATACTGAATAGCATTAACCTTTCACTAGCCTGCTAACAACATTAGTGTCCATCCCTGTGCAAAATAAACTCCATTCATGATGACTCCCTATTAACAACTATTTTTGTGTTCCAAGTTCTTCAAACAGAGCAGCATGTGTCTTGTTAAGGTTCATTCTTCAATTAGGGTCTTTTTTGTTAAGCCCAATTCAACTGCCTTGTAAGAATCTGTATATATTGTCTTCATAAATTAGTAAACTTATAAATGTCAATCAGACTGACTAGACTGATATTCTGTAAATCTACTTTGACTGGTGTTCATTTTATTTTCATTATTTAATTATTTTTTAAAAAATAAATTCTTAATAACTTTCAACTGTATTGGCATGGATTGATGCCAGACTAACAAATCTATAATTACTTGGGACAGTCTGCTTACCTTCTAGAATGTAAGCATAACCTTATTGCTCTTCTGTTTCACGGAATAAATAACTAATTAGGAGTGAATGCAAATTCCATCATATGGACCTATATTGATCTCTTTAATAATAGGGTTCTCATCTTTCAATTCATAGTACATCCTGCTGTGAGACTGCACTAATAAAATCACCAGTATAAATGCAATATAGGTCAGAGCATAGAAGTGAATAAGATGCACTTTTTCTAGTAGGTATCAGATATATTTTTTATAGCAAAAGAACACTAGGACTCAGGTTTAATTACATGTTCTGCTAATTAAAGAATTTCTTTTCCTCTTTTTCCTTTTCTGTTTACTGATCCTAGCTGGTGTTGTGCTTCTCATGTCTTGACAAATATTGTACCCCTACCTGACCCATGACCTACTTTTCTTCTCATTCTTTTGTAAATCAGGTAGTTTGCTTTCTCTCTCCTCCATTCCCCCTCTTATCGAGTAGAAGCAGGTTTAAGATACAAGTAAAAAGGTCTTGACAGTTTCTCAGTCTGGTACCATGGCACTCCAGAGTAACAATGTCTGGGAAAGTCACGGTCCGTGCTAGTCTGTTCAGAGAGTTTTTGGAAATGGACCATTTTTGCTCCCTTTAGAAATGAGATCCATCAGGGGGAAGAAAGACCAGTAGAGACAGAGAATGCTCAGGGTATTTGGCAGCTGGATTCTGACAAGCCATTCCAGAATATTTAAAAACTGTTTTTCAGAGATTAACTGTTCAACCAAATAAATCTGAATCACCAGAGATACATACTGAGCTTGCGGAACAAAACTGCATATATTTTGAAAAACTGACATCTGTCAGAATTTGAGTATCTATCCACTGTAATTCAACTCCCAAATTTTCCTACTTGGGTATAAATTGTGGCATAATTTCTTCCCATATATGTAATGTACAAAGTCTGTTAGTGTTAAAAGAAGGAAGAGAGGTAGGCTTAGAGCCTACCTACCACATTTCTGCTACTTTTTCCTAATTTAGACCAAAATCTGGCAATTGAATGAATAATCAGTGATGCTGGCTAAATAACATTTCAGATTATAAATACCATAATAATAATCAAAGAACATTTTTTTCTCCCTGCGTGGTTCTAGCTGCTACTTAGATGGGCCAGTTTTTTCACTGAGACCATGGCTGTATATTTGCATGTCTGTAAACTTTCTATCCCCCCAAACTACAATATAATACCTTTTGTAAATGTAATAGCTCTGTAAAATGAAACCAGTAAAGTCAAGTCTATTGTGTTTTGACCACAGCTCACTTCAGGCTCAATACAAATTTGAAAGCTAGTGTAATTTTTGCTTAAAGTATTGAGACATTTTAGATCTGATTTCCTTTGACAAAAACACGACATAATACTGCTTGGATGCTGTAAAATGGACTTATAGGTGTGTTTAGGTCACTTAATGCAGTGCATGTCATTATCTTACTGTAAATGAAAATCAGGTCAAAAAATTTCCACAGAGTTCCTCTGAATGCTATTGGGAAGCTGCAGCGTCAATCCTTTTATTTTAATCAAGCAAACATGAGATAGATGGTTGCAGAAAAGTATTTGAACTCCCAAAATATGCCATATGATGGTGTCAGATGCTACATTATTTCACAACTATATTTTCAATGTATATTGAACACCTACCATAGAAACGTTTAAAATTATTTTTAATATAAATATCTTTATTTTCTTAATTTCCATCATTAGAACAAATTAAAATATTTTCTGCTTCTCTTTTAAACTGGTAGGCAACATCCATATCTGCCTGGACACAACAGTCTTTCCTTTTCAGACACAAAATCGATAGCATTAAGTAGGAACTTGTTTTTCTCTATGGATACTTGTATCTGTTATTGCATCATTTCTCATGTGCAACGAACCATCTGTTTTAATGTCACTGTTGATTCTTTTAGTTGTTCCTTTAATTTTTTTTCCTGTCTCTTCGCTTGCAGCATCTAATATGAACCCCACAAATTTAAATCTCTCTGAATGAGAGTATTCAGAGCAAAGTGCTTCAATCACTTTCAAATTGCTCATTTTGTGCTACACTGAAGGTGATATTTTCAGAAGAAAAGAAGGTTGCAACTTTGTACCAAGTTCAAGTCTTTCCCTTCATTTCTTTTTTCCTTCCTTTATTTTTTAAGGTGCAGTCACCAATTGATCTGTCATATTGTGTTTTTCAAAGTTGAACTCAGAATGCTCTGAAAGGTGTTTGCAGCTGAAGAGCTGCTGGAAGACTCAGAGTAGGGAATTACATTTTCATTGTGGCTAACTTTCAATGACACTGAAGATGTCTCACTTGGAAGGTCATCAAACCCATGTTTTCTCTTCCACTTCAACAGACAAAGTTTCATTCATTTCATGCGGAGACTCCGAAGAAACTAATTTTCTTTTTGAAATGTGTTAATTCTTTTTATCTTGTGATTTAGCAACTCTTGACAATGCTTACATTTCACTTCAGAAAAACGAGCTGTTTTCATAACTTCAGTCTTTCCAATCATTTCCCCCCACTAAATCTTTTAGTATTTCCTTTCTCAACCCAGGTTAATATACAGGGAATTTTAGTAATAACTCGTCTAATCTATCTACTGTCCTGATGCAGGCCAGAAATATCAGTAACATTCTAAGCACAGGTAGTCTGAACATACTGGATTTGACATCATCTCTTCATAAAATATGCCAGTGCTTCATTATTTCTACTTATTCCTCCCAATATCTAACCTGAATTTCTCTAGCTGCATTTTAAACCTCTTATTTCTTGACCTATCCATGCTGAATGTAGAGAAGCATGATTCTCCTTTTATCTGGGGTAGCTTAGAAGACATATCTGAAGATGTATTTTGCCTCAGACTTTTCCTATAGACTTTATGAGGAAAGTTCTTCAAACTTTCCTCATAAATCATGAGCACTCTCATTGTTCTCCTTTGGACTAAATCCAGTTAAGCCACCTCCTCTGTGAAGTGTAATGCTAAATGCTAACTACAATAACCTAGGTGAGACCATACTGATGCTGAGTACCATTATTTCCTGTATCGTACAGGCTACATCTCTGGTTTTGCATCCAAGAGAGATGTACTCTATCCCTCAGATCCTTTTCTAAAGGACTAATCAGTTATTTCCTATTCCAAGCTGTTACCGTTGTTTAATCCCACCTAAATATGAAACTTCCAATTTCTTCATATTGAACTGCATCCAATTTTCCAGACTGCTTCTCCAACTGCCCAAGATCACTTTAAATTTGAATTCTGTCCTTCAACTTGCTGTGGTCAGCCTACTGCCATCTGTAAATAGAATAAACATACTTTGTACTCCATCCCCAACCACTACTGAAAATAGCAAATAGAAGGAGACACAGGAGAAGTGCTCTTTTAACCCAGCCAATACACCCCTTCAATCTGACAGTACTGATTACTTTTGCTATTTTGCTACCACTGCTACTGCTAATGATTGTCTGAATACGTTGTCTGAATAATTCTGCACTAATCTTACCATCATGATGTTCATATTGAGTTTTTCTACTTTGCGTAGAAAAATGTGGTATGAATAGATGACATGTAAAGATGGTCAGAAACCCTGCTGAAGTCAAGATACACAGTATCTATTATTGGTCTTCTGTTCACAGCTCTATTAGCCCAAAGCAGAAGGAAAACATATTGATTTGATGTGGGCTGCTCTCAACAGATTCATCCCGTCTGTTAGCCATTTCTTTGCTATCTTCCAGATGTTTACATGTAACTCATTTGGTTATTTGTCCATTTTATTTGTTTTTCCTTTTTCAATCTCTTAGAGCCTTAGCAAACATCTCCATGTTATCAGAGATGCCTGCTGACAGCTTTAAATTGTTTTGGCCAGTGCTCTAAATGAGCTAGAGTCCATTTTATTAGTCTGCAAGATCATAGTCCTTTGTTTTTCATAATAATTGTATTAGCCCAGTGATAACAGTAGACTTCTTTAGTGAATACTGAAACAAGAAAGGCATTAAATTGATAAAAGACATTACTAGTTTTCTCTCAATTGAGTATTGAATAGTTTCTCAGTCTTTCTCTTATTCCTTGCAGAATTCAAGTAGAAACTCAGTAGTCATAAACTGTAATGTTCTTTATAGAAACAGATTTTTTAAGCCAGTCACTTATAAAAGGTTTCTTGTTTCTCTTAATTATAATGTCTTCTGTGCCTTATGTATTCCTTTATACTACTCCTAGTAATCTCACATAATTTTAATTTCCTGTATGACTCTTTTAGGTGTTTGAGGGCAAAGTATATGATTTAACCAGATGATTTCTCACTACATACTTGCTATTCTTTCCTTGGATTTGGATCACTAAATTCAGAATAGCATATTTTTCATCAGGAAGTGCTTTCTTCCTTTAAAATTCTCTTTCATGACATGTGATCTCCCAGTATCCTGAGTTTGTTGAAGTCTGCTTTCTTGAAAACCCTTTTTTTTTTCTGTTTTGCTGTTCTTCTTCCTCTCCTTCAAAAGGATTGTGGATACTTTCATTTCATGTTCTCACAAGTTCTCTTCCAATCTCATGTTCTCATCCATATCCTACTTAGCACAAGGCTGCTATTCTAACCTCTCTAGTTGCTTCCTCTACTTTCTGTATCAAGGCTGTCACAAAATAGTTATGTATGTATTTTGCTCTCTCACAGTAAGCTGTTATATTCCTTTCCAACTGAAGCCTACATAAACTTTTTTCACTGTTTTTATGAAGTTCCATGCCTTAGAGGATTTGGCTAGTTTCTCAAAGAAAGCAAAAACACCCCAAAAAAGCACTACCCCACAAAAGCCAAAACTTAAGTCTTATACAGCAGATATTTCTGGCTTGGGATTTCAACAGCAATCTCCCTGTTCTCAAAACAGGTGTATATATCCTCTTGCTGGACAAGCCACCATGTGTGCCCTTATATTTTAGTCAAATGAGCCATTCTAACAAGCCATTATTATGTTAGTTGAGTTGCATTTTCATAGTAAGAATCCCACCTTTTCTATTACTATTTTCTCTTCCTGATTTTTATTTTTAAGAGACATTTCTAGATTTGAAAGGAGAGCAGATCATTCAGGCTTCAGATTGCCTGCTTAGCTGTCATCAAAGGAAAAAATTAATACTCATTCTCATGGAACTGTTTACATTAATATTTTTCAATGAAAACCCAAAACTTCTTCCAATGTGCATTCACCACTTGGGTTTTTTATTGGTGACCCTAAGTCCAAGATTTGGGGCTTACTTCTATATACTCTAAGAGGAAGAAAATTATACCTATAGTCCAGATTTATGAGCATTTGCTATATACAGAAAATAAATGGGGGGCATATTTGGCCTTAAAACTGGAAAATAGGTTAGAAATCTCAAGTTATTTTCTCATTCTGATACTTACGCAGGTATTGTGTTTACTAAGAAGATGTACTTTTCATGTGCTTTAAATAAAGAACATGTATAATCCTAGTGAAGACAAGAGAGTTATAGCACGAAGCCACATTAACTGCCTGAAGTAAATTCTAAGATTAAAAATTGTTTTTCTGGTGGTGACACTGCCCCGGTAGTGGGGCAACTCTTGAGCAACTCATTTATTTATCCTTTAATTTTTGGTTCCCCAGCCGCAAAATGACTGTGACAAGAGTTTGCAAATTTGTGAAGTGCTTGTCTTAGAGAATATTTATAAACCCATCAAGGTCCCTAGATGATAAATGCTACAGAAAGCAAAGGATTATTATAAATTATGCCCACTCCTTGTGATGTTTGTATCTTAGTGATAACTTTATCCCTAAAATCACCACAAGAAGATTTCAAAGCTTACAGAAAATGCTGAAGTGAAGCAAATTTTCTCTCATCTCTGTAGAGCAGCAGCACTGAGAGCTCCAGCACATATTTGTCATCTGAAGGCCTAGCAGGCCTTTCACGATTCCAGGAAATCAATTCCAAAGACTGTAGATTTTCAGTTGCTTGTACATTGTATGTGAAAATTGAAGCAGGCTCTAGACTGCATGAAATGGAGACCCTCAATGACCTTTCCAAGGACTTGGGAAACATGTATTGAAATTACCAACAGGCTCTTTTTTAGCACCAAAACTGCATACTGAACTTCTCTTACTCATCAGACGGGGTCATTCACAACTGAACTACTTCTGAAGAGGAAAAACAAACCAGAAAATGTAATTACCATCTTTCCTTCTTGCAGAAAATATACAAGAATACCAGTGCTGCATTACCTGTATGACAAAAAAAAAAAAAAAAAAAAAAAAAGTTGGTACCTGTGAAGGCCGCAGTCTCTAGCAACATTTAGTGGGGCTACCATTCCTGAATCACTCACCCCAATAACCAAAATACTGCCCAAAATGATTGCTGATGCAGAAGGTTGATTATGACAAGTAATAGTTTCAGTTTTGTTGTTTTAGTCAGACCCCATTAACCACCTCCTGGTTTTTAGGCATCATTTTTTCTAGAGTACATCCTGTCAGTTCAAACTGATAATGTGACCCTTTCAGTGCTGCTGACTTGAGGGTTCATGCTATAGTGTGCAACTCTCCTTGTCATGAACAGGAGCATTACACGTATGCAAAGAATGTAATCCCTTTTGAAAATATAGATGAGCTACATGAAATTATATTTATTACTTCTGATCAACCTATGGTTTCAAAAACCGAGGAGTTGACACCTATGACTTCTACTTTACCATTTATCACTGGCAAGGTAGGCTGGTCTCACTCCTTAATAGTATTTCTCCTCTTTAGGAAAGTGCATGGTTTAACATATATTTTTATTTTTTAAAATCTAGTCGAATATTTTCAGGGAATTTTAAGCAAATGGAATGAGTAGATATGTTGGAGTGTGGTTGTGCTTCTTTGAATAGCTCCTTTACATTCACTATGACAGCTAAACAAGTCTTTTTCCTTTGCTAAAAGATCATATGGAATCATATCCCAGGCTGGCCGTAACGTAGAGTTTTGTGTTTAGTTCCAAAGCAGCTTTTAGGGCATTAGACTAAGCAAGTTCTTGGCCTGACAGCAAGGCTCTACAACCTCTGTAAGGCACATGATCAGAGAGGAAAGTGGTATACAGGAACTGCCCTTACCATTCTCATGTTTTGTTGACTCTGCCCCAGACTTCCTATATGACCTTGACCAAGTTTTAAAATCTATTTCCTTAAGTCCCTGTGTGCAATTCTGGGCTAATAATTCCCCATGTCAGAAGCATCTAAGTATAAATTTATTGCTAAATGTCTTTTATGCTAAGACTTCTAAGTAATAGAGTCTTTCAAAGAAAATTATCTTTCTGCTAAAGAAGCAACTGCTCTACTGATTATAAACCAACTTTGTGTTTTTTATTTTGCTTTATCAAACATCTTGTTCTGGTGCATCTGTATGTTTTACCTTATGCTTCCATGTACACATCAGAATTTTTCTGCCACTTATATTAGATATTTTTACAAATGTCTTGATCAGCTATAGTACTTTTGGTGTTAGGCACTGTAGAATTAGACCTCTGTTTTGAGGATGAAAGTTGGGAAGAAAGGTACAGAGCAGCAATCCCTGCACACACACAAAAAGGAAATCTATGGGCTAAATGTCTGAGGAATGTAATGAAAGGCATATGAATATAAAGAGCAGACTTTCAAAGACTGTTTTAGCCACAGGCCTTTTCATGTCAAATATCTGGTGCATTCAAGCTGTAAAAAGCAAAGCAGGAATTTCTAGGATCAACTTTCATCCCTTTGACTCATCCCTTTCCTTTGCCCATTTGCTCTCGTAAGACAGATCCAGAGTGTGTAACAGGAAACCAAGCAAAAACAATACGAGAAAAACGCATTTTAATTTTAGCCACACAGCTGCTTCTGGGTTCTTTAAATACACTCCTTTCTAAGTGCTTCCATACACCAAGATATACAAGCACTCTAGACCGGCTGAGTCTCAACTGCAAACTCATTCCACAACTAATCTCTGTCTGGCATTCTTACAGCAATCAAATCAAGCTGGTCAAATGCCCAGTAGGGGCAAACTGGGTCCTTGTCCAAGAGCTCTGTTATGTGGCTTGAAGTGATGAGCTATAGTCTTCAAGTTCTTTGGGCAGGGACAAGTTTTTGGACAGAGATTAAAAACAATCTCTTTTTTCCTTATCCTCTCCCTCTACACATTAATACACAGCATAAGAAACCAAAAATATCTTTTGAAGGCATGCCTGTGAGTGACACTGTGCCCTAGTATAATGTGACAGGTGACCCATTCTCCTTGTGCCAGGCTGCATGTAACCTTGCTGTCTGGAAAACTATCTGGGGAATTTAAGGACTACCAGGAGTAAAATGGGAAATCTAAAAGCTCAGTCACATACTCAGTTTTTCATCTTGCGTTGTTTTTTCCCTTTGGCTTTTGAAGGTGAAACATAAGCCACCTCTGAATTCCAGAGGTTTTTTACTGCCATCATGTGGAGAATGTTCTTAAAAAGAATGAAAACCTGTCTTTCCTCACTGGATATGATTTTTCCTGCCTTTGGCAAAACTGAAAGAATCTAATTCAGTCTTACATCTACAAGGCTAGTCCTGAAGCCACAAATGCCATAACATCTGGTAAATATTCCACTGTCCTGAGTACACTGCTTTTGCCCTACTGAAGCAGTTTATTTCTTGGCATAGCAGAGCTGGACAAGAGTGTGACAGCCTGGGTATGCTTGTCATTTCATATTCCATTACAGGTTTCTTTCTTGGGTCTGCAGGAACATATAAGCATTTAATATCAATTCTATTTCTTATCATGCAGCAACACTACAAAGGAAAACAATATTACAGTAGGGTATCACAAATACAATTACATAAAATATCTTGGGATCAGAAATACACATTTTTAACACATTCCTATTCCCACTATGCAATCCTCCATTTTATCTGACCACCATAACAACTGCACTTGAGCAATTTGATAAAAACATCAAAACTGTTCTGGAAAGCTGGAAATTTAGAAGGCTATATTAATTTTAATACAAGAAGGAGAGCATTTCTACTTTCCAGGAAATTCCAAGATTTCAAAAGTTTTGACCAAAACTAATGACTATATTTAAATTGAAACAACAACAAACCAAACCAAACAAACACCTCCCCCGCCCCCGCAACACAGAGCACCACCGAATTTTATTTCTAGTTTATTTATTTTTAGTTTTGTACTGTACTGATAAACATTGTATTTAGTAATAAACTACACCATTTTTCAGTGAACTTTTGGCAATATTGACAGATTTTCCTGAAGGGTTTCCCTTTTGTTAAATCAATACAATCTGGAAGACAATTATGGTCAGAACATTTCATAGAAACTCCGTTATTTTCCCAAAGACATGCAAACAAGTGGCCCCATTTTCAAGAGTTGTGAGCCACCAGTGAATTCAGCACAATAGAAAGCAGTCTTTCATGTAGATCAGGAATTCAGTTGGTATCTTCTGTCAGTTCTGCTCTATCACTTGAAATAAAAACTGGTTTTTAGTTTCTCCCTGACCAGAGGTTGCAAACAGTAATTATGGACATCAGCAAGGTCCATAAATTACTCCAGAACAAAAATATGCTCTGATTGATACTAGCATACTCTTATACAACAAGGTTTCTTCAGAAGAGCTGCTACACTCATCAAGTTTAAAAAGTTGGTCTGAAGATCTGTGAAGTACTACCACCAGGGCACTGCCTTCTTCTAGTATCATAAAAACCTGTTCAGATTTGGCTGCACTATACAAAGCTCACTGTAAAAATCAGCACTTAGCAGCTTTTTCTTGATCTGTACCTTTATAAGCCTGTGCAATTCCTGTAGCATTGAACACAAACTGTTCAGTTTTTCGCTGATAGACAGTGTAGATTTCTAAGTTAGAGGTAAAATAGATCCTGCTACTGTTCCTTACAATAAGGGATCATACTTTGTCCTGTGAATCAAGAGCCAGTTCTGTATTTGTTTTTTAAATGGTTCTACTAATTCTGAATGTTTCGCAATCATATTAAGCAAAGCCTCAACCACTGCTAAGAAAAGGCCCCCCACACCAGATTAATTCAGCCAATCTAACATAACAAGCCTACAGGGAAAGCAACTGAGTCACAGTGACATCTGAGTTCTTGGAAAGCCTACGTCCAGTCTATATCCTTGGCTCATCTATCCATACTGTGAGGCACAGTACATGGCTGTATCAATGTTACAGCATCATATGATCTCTCTAATGACTAGTCTGTAGGAAATGTAATCCTTCTATGTGCAACTAATATGGCTGGTCTTTAATCCTCCACAGCACAGGCCTGAAGGTTCAAGATTCAAGTCCTCTTCTGCATGAAGTACATTTGTTATCCTTGCATATAAAGTTACAAATTCTTGCCTTTTCATTTGCTTGTAAAAATGATGAAAATAACAGGCCAAAATCCTTATCAAAATAATATTCTCAAATACAGCCATGTCAAACACAGTTCCCCAAAATTAGGAAAATAAAGATTTGAGACCACCAATGCATCCTTAATTCTGCTACATTATGCATTTATGGTATCAGGATATCTTTAATTACCTACTGACATTTAGGTTTTTTCCACCAAACAATGTGTCATTCAGTTGAATGGCTAAATGGTATTGGGAATAAATCATGTGCAGAGTTAGGCTGCTGTTTATAGTATCCCAATCTCATATTTGTTGCCCAGGTACGTAAATAACAGAATGACAGAATGTTCTGAGTTGGAAGGGACCCACAAGAATCATCAAACTCCAACTGCTGGTGCCACACAGGACAACCCCAAGAATCACAAAATAACATAGTTTTAAAGTAAATTTGGGACTCCTTATTGTAATTTTATGTAAATTAGATAAAGGCCTTTTCATCTGGAAAAAGAAGTCCACAGGCAGTTTTTGATTGGACCAAGTTTGTCCTTCCCTATATCCTGTAATCCAAAGAGACACACGACACCCAGTGGTTATTAGAAATAACACAGGTATACAGAAGCCATGTAGAATGCAAAGATGCTTATCACAATTCTCAGGTTCATAAAATTAAGATCCAACTAGGAAAATTAAGACACTAGACAAGTTACAATCCATAGAAAAGTCAGCAGAGATGGTCCTGGCAGATTCAATATTTATGACACAAAAAAACTCCCAAAGCCACCACCACCATCTGAAATACAAACTCAAATAATTTTTGAACTCCAGGAAAACATGACATCTAGCCTACTTCTAAGCAAACAGTAGCTCTTGAAGGACAACAGTGTAAATACTGTAAAATTCTCCATCAGAAAATAACACTATCATGAGGAGATTTCCCAAACAGCATTGCACTGATTAAGAAAAGCTATCCTTCTGTACCGTGTAGCTTTCCACGCACTGGAAACTACATTGAAGACAGCCAGAGAAGGTGACTGTGCAGAGGAAATGAAGGAACACAATGGGTTTTGCTGTCCTGCAGAGTACTCCTGACTGCTGCAATGCTTTGGTGTTGCAAGGGTTAAAAGCAGTCATTGGGGCTGCTCTTTTACACAGCATCCCCAAATCCTTGGCCCAAAAGTCTAAGAGTCTCACAGGAGGTATTACATCTACCTTTGCTCTTCTCTAACATAAAAAAGTACAGAAGAGTGTAAAAAGAATCAAAAAAAAGCATTATTCTTGATATACCACCTCTGCTAATCATTTTAAATTAGCATCATTCTGCCTGCTCTTTAATTGGATACTTTTATGGCAAAGATGAAGTCACAGGCAGATCCAAGAATATGAAAGATGTGTAGTTTGTAAAGGATACATACCTAGATAAAGTTGAAATGTAGAAGAAAAATGAGCCATTGATAAAATACCTTCATTACAGAAAAATCTTGTTAAGTGAACTGCTGGGTGAAATTCTATGACCTGTGATAGACTTCAGGTCAGAGCACATGATCACACAATGTTTTCTGCTTTGTTATTTATTCAATAAGATATTAACAAAACCAACATGTGGAATGTCTTTTCAAACAGATTTGAAGCTTTGATACTGTTTTAATGTTCAACAACACAGCTAACACAAATATAAGAGGAAGCACCTTTGAGTGCCCCTCTGCTGAAAGATGAAGCAAACACCAATGAAAACTTGGAGGCATCACTTGAACAATATTCTTCTATTTATGTATTAAAATTACAAAATTAATAATAGAAGGAACAAAGATATCTATATTAAAATATCATAAAAGTTAGACTTTGGTTCAATGAAATTAGATGAATAAAACTATTTTTTTGCAGACTAACTTAATACAATATAGTACCTGTTAAATCGTATTTTGCTTGTGATAGCAAAACAAATCAGTGTGTATATGAAGAAAAAAGATTGAATACATGGGGTGTTCAGACCTAACCTTTCCAGTTCTGACAATGTAATATGAAACCACGTTCTTCTGACCTGACTATGCTTTACTCTCAAAGTTTGCCAAACATTTCTTTCTACTCCTCTGTTAGTACAAAAGATTCTTTGTCCCATAAGCATTTATGAAGTCCATGCATCAACACCTTTATTAATTTTTTAGTAAGCACGCAAGACCTATTATTTAAGCACCTCATTGAATAAATACTTGCCTTTGTCCCTCTTAAGCCATGAAAGATGATTTCTGTATCTTCTCCTGAAAGGAGAGATTCAACACCTTTTTTAAATAAAAGTGTTGAAACACCTAAACTGAATAAACATGCAGTCATACTTCACTCATATTATTTTCACTCTTTTCATGTTGTATAGCTAGAATAAACAGGGAAGTGAACAAAAAGTCAATATTTGTCAAAACACTCACCTTTAGGATAAACAAACCAACATAAGGAAAAAGTAAAACATCCTGTTGTCACTGACAGTAATCACTGAACTCACACAGTAAATAAGATCTTGGATCAATGAAGAATCAATTGAAAGGAAAAGGAAGAGGAAGGGGCAATGACAGAAATATTATTAAAACAAAAAGGGCGTATTTTGGAGCAGGAAGAATTCAGATGATAATGCTCAATATAAACCTAAGGTTTAATTCAACTGAATTCAAGGTGATAAGATTTAATTTCCTTAGAACACAGCTACCTTGACTATCCAAGAAAACTTCTCTATTAAACAGTACAGTACTTTGGTTCTCCTACCTGCTACCCCTTCAATGAAGGTCTGGTATCACACATTCCAAATCCGTTCTGAATCACCTGAACTGAACTGCAGGTTATCTGTCCCAAACACAGGCTATTGGCTCTCTGATGAGCTGTTTTCAGTGAGCACCCACACATACTCCATATCCTGAGAAATCTGGTCTCTGTGGAGATCAGTCAGGGTTGTTTCTGGGTATAAGACAACCAGGCCCATGCCTGAGCAAGTATGATGATACAACAGCATTCTTAACATGCTAGTCTTCAGAACACAGACCTCTTGAACAGTAAGAGATCCAAATCCAGAGTCTAGATATCACACATCTCACAACATTTTTAGATGTAGATCAGACCCAACTCTGGCATTTAAATACTCAAAAATACATCCTAGGAATATGTGTCACTAGCATTCTCTCACAGCATTTCAGATTGGTAGGATTGGAATCCACTGGTGTAATTTTCAAAATGACAGTGTCATTCCATGTCATCCCAGACATTTTTACTTTTGCATTTGACAGGTTGTTTAAGAGACTACACTGACATTAAAGGTCCTTCTCTTTCACTCAGGAATTTATTAGGTCTTGTTGATCTCTTTAATCAGCATGTTTCAGGTTCTTTAACAAGACTGTGATAACAATGAAAGTATTTCTTTCATTCATTTTTATTCAGGGAATGTATTTTGTCTTTGTTTTCCCCTTCCACAAAGCCGTTTCAGTTTTCTTTAATGAATGGCTTTCATGTCCGAATGCAAAGTATTCTGACAGATTTCTGGGTGCCAGTAGCATTTATGCAGTTCTCAGAACAAGAATAGCTACTCCAGTTATATTCATTGAACCAGAGGATTTACTTCCTCCTATTTCTTTGCTCTCAGTTTATAGGCATGGATACAGTATTTCACTACCTCGTTTACCAACCACGTAAAAAGGTATCCTTTACTCATGATAGGAAGAAGTGATTCTTCTCCTCTACTCAGCACTGGTGAGGCCACACTTGAAGTTCTGTGTCCGCTTCTGGGCCCCTCAGTTCAGGAAGGACATTGAGGTGCTGGAGCATATCCAGAGAAGGGCTGATGAAGGGTCTGGAGCACAAGCCCTGCGAGGAGCAGCTGAGGAAGCTGGGGTTGTTTAGCCTGGAGGAGGCTCAGGTAGACCTTATTGCTCTCTACAACCATCTGAAAGGAAAATGTAGTCACGTGGGGGTCGGACTCTTCTCCCAGGGAACCAGCAACAGGCTGGATATAGTCTTATGCTGTGCCAGGGGAGGTTTAGGCTGGGCATCAGGAGGAATTTTTTCATAGAAAGGGTGACTAGATACTGGCAGCCCAAGGAGGTGGTGCAGTCACCGTCCCTGAAGGTGTTTAAGGAAAGACTGGACGTGGCACTTACTGCCATGGCCTAGCTGACAGGGTGGTGTTCGGTCACAGGTTGGACTCGATGGTCTCAGAACCTAATTGATTCCGTGATTCCTCCTTTTGCCATGTTTTCCTTCTTTGAGACAAGTTTAAAGCTTCTGGACCTCTCTGATGCTGCTTTTCTCGTATTTTCAGTGGCTGTAAGCGTTTCAGCTCTCGTAACTCGTGCGTAGAGACGCGGACCACTCCTTCGCACAGGGCTGGGCCTGCCCCAGCCCTCACCGCCCCTCCCGGCCCTGCCG
>VWZG01003933.1:235068-270252 GCA_013396735.1 Grallaria varia | reverse complement strand
AAAAAAAAAAAAGTCAGTGTCCAGTTACTGCTGTTTATTTGTTCCGGTTTCAGTTTCAATCAGCATCGTCCTTCTGTCACAGAGCCACTGTGATCATGTGTAGTGATGGTTACTTGCTGTTACCTGCTGGCCCAATTTCAGAATGTAAACAGCTAACAATAATGATACTAAAAAAAAAATGAAGCAGGGATTAATTCTCTAAAACACAGTGCTGCTTGTGTCAATGTATCTATCAGTCTTGTTAAAGTCCTTAATCAACTGGAAGCCTTTTAGACAAGTGACACTGATATATCAGGATGTTATATTTCATAGTTTTCATTAAAAAAAGCAATTTGCAGAATTAGTAAAATAAAGGTGTCCTTCTTTACTGAAAATGAGCTTTTGAGTAGGGGAACAAGAGCAAAATGCAATGTGAGAAGGAAAAGGATAAGAAAGTAGGTAAGAGATAAGAAGAAACCCAAGAACAAGATAGTTACCACAGCTCTTTTGGCCTCAATGATTATGGGGCTCTGCTGTGCTAGGTGCTGTACGATTGTGTTTACATGGCAACTTCTTACCCCAAACCCTTGCTCCTTAAGGGTTCATGTTCTGTTCTGTGTATGTATAGCCACTTCTAACATCTCTAGATACTTTACTTTTGTATGTCCTTTTTTCTCTGTTATGGTAGTAATATATATTTTTACAGCTAGTTTCTGTACCCCTTTTACATAAGGATCTTGCCCACTAAATGGGAGAAACATTGTGTGAGACTGGGTATTGAATCTTATCTCCAAGTCTCAGTGTTCTGATCAGTGGGTAATACCTTCTTTTGTTAAGTTCAAGTCCTTTACTGGGGAAATGGACTTTAGCAAAGCATATTAGCATTTGCCAGTTTAGAACTAATGAGACCGGTGGAAAGGCTATGGATTTCAGATGACTCACATCTTATTACTTTTAGTACTATACTATTTATCGTAGCTAAAAACTGTTCCTTCAGCAAGCATACCAGTTGTGTTCCAAGTTGTAAAGAACTGAAAAAGCAGCTGACAATATATTATATTAGTATAATTGTAGTGATGATGACTTAAATTTATTAAGAAGTGAGTTTTTGCTTTAGAAAGAAATAGCATCTCTTTGTTGGCCATTTGATACCTTTGGAGGATAGCAGGCATGTTTTTGGCCAGAAGATCCCTTGAAAATCTGTAGTAATGTGTTGGAGGAAAAAGAGGTAATGGCTTGTAATTGGCATACACTTTTACCAGAGGCATGAAGTCAAACTCCTCTGGACTTACAGCAGGCTTTTTTTCATGGCATTGGTTGATATTCAGCCTTTTTTTTTTCCTACTTCATGATTTTAAAGTTATTGAAACTGTGTATTGTACCTAAGATTGCAAGCCTTACTGAAGAGCTGCTGTCTATTTTAAGTAACAATTTCAAAGGCTTGCCATAAGAATAGAATCAACAAGATTTGAGTTGCTACCTTTCAGCAGAGGGAGTCTGAATTGTTCCTAAAATCTGTGCAGTCTTTCCTTGACTCTTAACATATTTCATAACCACAAAGCTTAATTATTGTTCAACTTTTCTGTGCAGTTGTTGTTTGACCCTGAGTCTGTGTTGAACTTTTACATGAACATTGTACAATATAAATGTGTACTGTAATCCTCATTTAAGAAAGCATGTATAAATTCAGATTGAATTGTTTTTAAATATATCTACTCTTGCATAGTAAAAGGATTATGGATTGCAGCTTTAATTCCAGCATTATGCTCTGTTGTCAGAGAAAGAGAAGGATGAGTTTGATGGAAAACTGTTCAGAACACATTAATTGGACAGTATATATCAAATACGGAGAAATGTCACAGTCCACCTGTTCCATTTAAGATTTTTTTGATCCTCTTCTATATTGCTTTTGTAAGATTTCTGTTTTTTCCCTGTTTGTGCTTCTCAGGGGAGTTCATCACAGCTCCAGTCTTGGACTGTGCAGCCATCCTTTGAAGTGATTCCAGCTCAGCCACAGCTAGTGTTTCTTCGTCCATCCATCCCACCTCCCATTAATCCTCACCCTGTTGGGAAAAAGAGAAATGACTCTACTAGTTACCTGCCCATCCTAAATTCTTACCCCAAAATAGCACCACAGCCCTGCAAAAGAGATCACTCCTTTGATCTTGAAGAATGTCAGGAAACCACTTGCCATAAACGACTCTGCACAGAAGTGCCCAAGATGGAGACTTCTCCTGTGTTGATGAGCACAGGCTTGCCTTCCAGTCCTTTTGCCCATCTACCAGTTAGCTTTAAGACTCCTCAGAATTCCAACCAGCAAAGTTCTTCATCTTTGGTGACAAGTGGGAAACTGTCAGCTCTTTCTGGTTTTCATTGTGTTTCCAGTGACACTCAGAAAGTTCCAGGTTTGACTCCCCTTTTGCCTTTTGGAACTCTGCAGGCAACAAAGTGCACCCTTCTTGAGACTGAGGATGCCTCCCAGACTACAACACAATCTGCAGTGTGGAGCCCCCCACTGATACCAGAAGAAATTTGTACTACCCCTGAGCTGCTCTTGCAACAACAAAGCAAGTGCAGACGCTTTCAGAATACACTTGTTGTGCTACGCAGGTCAGGATTGCTGGAGATCACTTTGAAGACCAAGGAGCTCATTCACCAGAACCAGGTGACTCAGGCTGAGCTGGACCGGCTGAAGCACCAAACACAGCTTTTCATAGAGGCAATAAAGAACAATGCTCCACAGTCATGGGCAGAGCTAGAAGCATCTTTAACAGGATCTGACAAAGCTGATAGCAACCTCGAAGACCCCCCTTATCCCAACATGTAGTAGAAAGGTGCATAGCTGTTGGTCAAGTTATTTCTGTGCCTCCTTTTTCCTGTCTCAAACATTTACTTGAGCATTTTTTGAGTCCAAGACTTGCAAAGTCCCATTGCCATTAGCAATTTGTCTTCAGGGCCAGCTGTGGGACTGGAATAGCATGGTGGGTTCTTGAGAGAATGGGTACTTAGTACTGCAGTGTGACTTGAACTCCATGCTAACTCTGTATAATTCCTTGGACTTGAGAAGTTTGGATGTGCTCTGCTGGCATGCTCTCATTCTTGCTGTGAAAAGACAGTCATTAGCAGTAATCTGCAAGCGTCCTCCTATTCCCACCTTCAGACAGTCAGTTGTGAGAGTGCAACAGCAAAACAGGCCCTGCTGTTGGGCCGTCATCAATTCCAAATAGGTGAAGGAGGTTGGTGCGAGGAGAGGAAACAATGTTGGTGGGCTAATATCTTCAAGTTATTGCTGCCTGTTCTGGTAGCAGAGTCTTTCATTGGGGTTTAATTAATTTGAATTAGTGGAAGTCTGCTTCTGGTGCAGAGGCAATCTGTATTCATTGCAGTCTTTGGTAAAGTGAGGGATGTCTTAGGACCCAAGTGAAATGGTGTGTTTTGATGAATATACTTTTGATTTTGATCTGTACAGTTGAGTGAATGAAAATCACAAGGCTTACACTGGAAGTGTTTGTTCCAAAGCCATGTTTATTAATGGTGACAAGTGTAAAAGGATGGTGGTTTGCATTTTCTCTGTAGGTAACAGATTAAATACTGATGCTAACAGCTGCAGTGATATTAAAAAAAAAAAAAAGAGGACAAGGAAGGTATTCATTCCCCAGGACTAACGTGGCAAGACTAGTTGCATATTATTTGATATGTGTATCTTCAGTTTACAAGGCTAAACTGATTTTTTTTTCCTGTAAAATCAGATTTCTAATTATAAAAAAAAGAGTCGTGAAATGAGAGTAGCATAATGGCCTGTGGTGAAGTCCTCCCTTGTTTTTTTGGGTTTTTTTTGTTTTTTTTGTTTTTTTGTTTTTTTGTTGTTTTTTTTTTGTTTTTTTTTTTTGTTTTTTTTTTTTTTTTTTGGGGTTTTTTTTGAGAAATCTTATGGATGTAGCAGGGATGAAGAGTGTGTCAGCTGGGATAAAGTCCCTAGAAATTTTATCTGCGTAAGCTTGAACTTCAAAAAACCCAACAAACTCCAAAACATTTTTTCCTCCATATGGATTTCTATCATACCTAGCCTGCTTACGTTGAGATACAGCTAACACTACTGTGTGCATAAGATATTGGCGTTGCTAGTGGCGATCTACAGTAGTCATGTTACAAAAGCTGTTCTACAAAGATTTATTTCATTTCAGTTTACACTCGACTATGTCACTCCCTCCAGTCTGAAGGGTTTTTTTCCAGAGTAGACTGTGTAGAAAACTGAGAAGGGCTTTGTGTAAGAACATTAAGGAATCTGGATCATCTATGATACACTCCTTTCTGTGTGGCAATGTTTTCAGTGTGCCATCTGAATGACTGGGTATTTGATGCTTAGATTACTTCTATGCTCTGTTTATGATTCTCAAAGAAAGAAACTTGAAAGTAGAGTGGATGTCTTGCTAATTTGTGATGTTGCCTAAAATAGAAGGGAAAAAAACCCTTTCCAAACAGTATAGATAAGGTAGAGAGCAGTTCTTTCATGAAAGCTTTCAGGTGCACGGAATACATAGGTGCACACACCAGCATAGCATTCTCACAGTTTTATAGCTTTAAGTAATTACCATATCTAATGGGTCCATCCAATCCGAAAACCATTGGTCCCTGGTGCCACCCTCATAACTGCCCTGTTGGAGCCTTTCCAAGGGTTCTGGGCCCTCTATCTTGTCTTGACCACAATATATCGTACTATTCTGGTCCAGGTGCGTGTCCCAAACAGGATGTCCTTGCTAAAACATCTTCCCTTGAAAAGACCATTATACAGAAATTCAGGAATGTAACACAAACAGTGAGAAAGGGTTTTAGTAACTGTTGACTGCTGTTTCAAAGAGTAAGAAACTTATACAGCTATGTTAAAATCTACAAAAAGCTAAAAAAGTTTAGGCATCATCTCCCCCTTTAAAGACTTGACAAAAATTCATCTTGTCTCATCTCTACCGCTTATGTTTAACATTATACCATAAAGATGAGCAGCAACTACAGCATCCATTCATACAGTGAGCTATTATGCAGACAGTAACTATGAATATAACTGTTGTTTTATCCAGGTCTAGTTTGGTAACCAAGAAGTAAGTTTATGGAAGCTATCTCCAAAGCCAATGAGACATCTTCGAGAGTTACTTGATGTAGAATTTGTTTCCAAAATGTGTCCAAACCTTTAGTAATTTTTCTGCTCTGATCTATATAAGAGCAGGAACTGGTGTTGATGATTGTACACATGCCTCCTTATGAGGCTAGTAAAAAATCGAGACCCATTCTGTTTTGCAGAACTACACAAGACAAACTGTGAACTTCTTCTAAGGCCATGATTGCATTTGAAGTATGATTTTCAATATGTTCAATAACGGCTGAAATATTAATTGCTTTTTCCAATTCAATTAACTGCTAAAGAAGGAATAAGAGCCCTAATCACACTGTGAAAAGTTGTGGGACATTCAACAAGGGGATTGTTGGATCTTTATAGTCTTCTTATATAAGATCTTTATCCACCCACTTGGTTCTTCAATTTGATCAAATTCATTACATTTGCGAATACAGCCCCAAGAGCACAGGCCTGGTCTTTATCAAGGGGCAGAACTTTCAGTGCTTCGTTTTCACATATCCAATACCATCCTGAACCTTGCAGGGGAATCGTTCTCCAGGGTGTCTGTGCCAATTTATTATAATTTCTGGTGCTAGCTTTATTTTAGATTCTGTTTTATGACAGTATGGAGGGAGAATGACCTTTTCTGTGACATTAAGAATCACGCAGGGAGCTGTATAACTTTCTTGATCATGAATTAATCTGCTTAGGGCTACAGGTGTGCAGGCCTTAGTGACTTCCAGATGCTAAAACATTTGAGTAATCCTGGAATTTAGGGTCCTTACTAATGTTTGTCTCATTCATTAAAACACCAATTAAAAGCCAGTTGTTATCCTCAACAATTGTTGACATTTGGGTATAAATCCAACAGTCATGAAGAGTATTGGATAGTTTTGAACTAGAGCCACGTGTAAATTTCGTTTCCAAACTGAAATCATGGTTACTGACTGTGCAGGTAATAAACACAGCAAAACAGTTTAAACCACATTGTATTCATGTATCGGTCTCTGTTTCTCCAGTTGTTTCAGGAGCAGAGGCCCTCTTACCTCTGGAGTAGTGAATCCAGGATCCTTTGCTAGCAACTTTGACTGGGGTGAGGGTGGTTAGCAGAACTTGAAATGATCCCCTCTCCACTTAGCTTGCAAGGGATCACTGTCCCACCACTTAACGCAGATGCAGTGTCCAGGCAGGAATAGGTGTTCAGGAGTGTCCAATTCTATGGGTCAGTATAACATGACGGATCTCTGTAGTTTCTGCAAAGTAGAACTTAGAGCTATTAAATGCTTCTGTAAGTCAGTTTTCCCCCTCATGTGAATTTCTCCTGGAATATGTGGAATTTGGTATGGCCTGCCGTATAATATTTCATAGGAACATATGTTGTCTCTCCACGGTGGTTGTATGCGGATTCTCAGTAAGGCTATAGGCAAGGTCTGGACCCATGACATAGATGTCTCTCGACAAATGTTGCCTCTTTGTGTTTTGAGAGTACCATTCATACATTCAACTTTGCCACTCGCCTGAGATCTTTAGGGAGTATGCGGATCCCAAACAATCCTCAGAATACGACCAACCTCCCCCACTACTGTTGCAACAAAGTATGGCCCTCTGTCTGATGACATTCCCAAAGGAACTCCAAATCTTGGAATTATATGATTGAGCAAAACTTTTACCGCTCTTTTGTGGTGTTAGTGTGACAGGGTTAGCTTTGGCCCATCCGCTGAAGTTGTCACCCAACACCAGTATGTGTCTGTATCCTTCTTTACATGGTAACTCAGCAAAATCTATTTGCCAGTAGTCTTCAGGAAGGTCTCCAGCCTTTGTTATCCCTAGCATCACTCTTTTGCTTGTATCAGGGTTGTTTTTACAGCAGATTTCACATTTCCTTACTGTAGACTGCACAATTTCGGTCATTCCCATTACTATCTTCAAATATTTCAAAAGATTTTCTCTTCCCCAATGGGTACTCTCATGTTCCTGCTGAGCTGTCTCCCAAAGGAGTTGGGGTGGGACTACAGCCCGCCCTGTAGGTGTAACAGCCCATCGACCTTCTTTGATTTCAGCCTTAAGGGACTCAGTTAACTGGTGGTCTCTCTTTTCGTACTTTGGGACAAATCCTTCCTTCTGCAGTATTACTGCTTGGATACCTTTTTCTGCAGCCCCGTTTGCCATTTGATTGGCAAAATGATTCCCTAATTTGGGAGTTGTTACCCCCTTTGGATGAGCTCTACAATAGGTTTCCAAGTACTCTAGGAGTGTATGGATCTGTTTGGCATGTTTCATCCCTCTGCCTTGAGCATTCAGTAGCCCTCTTTCCTTCCAGATGGCTCCATGGGCATGTACAATACTGAATGCATATTTACAATCAGTCCATATATTTACCTTTCATCCTTCACTCAGTTTCAAAGCTCTTGTCAGTGCAATCAGTTCAGCTTTTTGTGATGATACATCTGGTGGCAAGGCCTTTGCCTCCATTACCTTATCCATGGTTGTCACTGCATATCCTGTCATTTGTTTACCATCTCGCACAAAGCTGCTTCCATCCCTTTACAGTTCCCAATCTGGCTTTTCCAGAGGCATGTCCTTCAGGTCTGCTCTGCTGGAATAGGCCTCTTCGGTGGTCTGTAAACAGTCATGCTCGGGAATGCTGTCAGTCAATGTTGAGGACAGAAACATAGTATTGACAGCAGATGTTGTTTTCAGAGTAATATCCTGTTCTTGCAACACAGCATGATACTTAACCATTCTGCTAGGGGACAACCAGTGACTCCTCTTTTGCTTTTAGGAGATGTCCCAGGGCCAGTTAAATGCTAATACCATAATGTCAATGCAAGAGGAGATCCCTTGGGGATCTCATTCTCTGTTGACTGCCCACAGCCTGTATTTACAACCATTCTCAGGACGAAAAACAGCAGGCAAAAACTTGCCAGCTCCAGATTAGAACTCATGCATTCTGCATTAGAAAGCAAGATCTCAATACCTTGCACCACCTACCATGCTTTAGGCAGGAGTGTGCTATCACAATATATCACAAATCAGAGAGGGCATCCCCTCTCCCCCAAATAGCAAACACAATGGTATGATCCATGATCCACCTACACCCCTCCCTAATGGGGAGCCAAGAGGCAGCCCCCCCTAAATGGAAAATGGGCCAGACTGAACCGCACCTGCCTCAGACAAAAGGCAAAGGGGAGGGAAAAAAAACAACTCTGGGGCTAAGCCAGGAGATGAAAGTAAAACACAGGTTGCTTCCCTGCTTCCCCACCAAACAAAATCAACACTGGCCTCTCCTGCCACGTCAGATGTAGCCTTTGCCTGGGTACTGGAGAAAAACAACCAACTTTCATGACACCAAAGGATCCCACAAAAATCGCAATCCTGATCCTGAAAAATTTTGGGAAAAAAACACATTACAGTTGCTAGCAAATAATAACCAAAAAGGGCTGTTCTTTACCTCCACCTCTGTAGGGGATTCCTGGGATCTTGGCTTTTCAGGTTGGTGCAAGAAATTCTTTGAAAAGATGGTGGCAGAAGAATTTCTTGTAGGATTTCTGCATCCAGAGAAATTGCAGGTTCCTGTTCCATCTGGGTCACCAAACTGTTGCCTAAAATGGAGGAAAAAAACTTCCCACACAATATTACTGTAGATAAGGTAGAGAGCAGTTCTTTCATGAAAGCTTTCAGGTGCACGGAATACATAGGTGCACACACCAGCATAGAATTCTCACAGTTTTATAGCTTTAAGTAATTACCATATCTAATGGGTCCATCCAATCCGAAAACCATTGGTCCCTGGTGCCACCCTCATAACTGCCCTGTTGGAGCCTTTCCAAGGGTTCTGGGCCCTCTATCTTGTCTTGACCACAATATATCGTACTATTCTGGTCCAGGTGCGTGTCCCAAACAGGATGTCCTTGCTAAAACATCTTCCCTTGAAAAGACCATTATACAGAAATTCAGGAATGTAACACAAACAGTGAGAAAGGGTTTTAGTAACTGTTGACTGCTGTTTCAAAGAGTAAGAAACTTATACAGCTATGTTAAAATCTAAAGTTAAAAATCTTTAGGCATCAGTGACTAGACCTTTTCATTTTCTGATGCCTCTGGGAATCAGTATTGCAGAAGACTGTAAAGAATGCCAATGTAGTCTTCCTCAAGTAGGTACATTAGAGAAATTGTAAGAGACTTCTGTCTTGTAAGGGATTTCACCCTTTTTACACTGCTAAAAAGAAATGCTGTACATGTCTTACAGAGGGGAGGCACATGAGTCATATTTGTACTAGCCATGGGCCTAGAGAGAAATGTGGCAGGACTTGCCCTAGTGGAGCTCTAGCAAAGTAGTAGCTATGCCTTTCATGAGATCTTGCCCACCTGCTGAAGACTGGTACAGTATGTGGTAATTGATTGGAAGTGTTCAGAAACTGTTCTGTCGTGTATTTTTAAAAATATACCTGCTGTAGTTGTGATACTAGGATGTCTTGTAACTCACAGCCCAGCAACACCAAAACTCAGCCAGCAAATCCAGAAGGCAATATAGTGCAGTGTAATGATGTCCAGTCTAGATACAATCTATCAGTTGTGATATCTGCACCAAATGACATTTGACAGGATAGATGTGATGGTACCTTAGGCCATTTATGAAAGAAGATGAGCTTGTTTTTTCTGAGCTTTTTAGAAGAAGAAGAGGAGGTAGTTCCATTGATCAGATACCTGTAACAGGCCTAGAGGTGTGAGGTATAAGAAAGCACACAGGCTATTTTTCTTACTTTTCCTAAAGTTCTTATTCTACCTATTGAGAGGAGAATTTGAAGTTCAGAATATATATTTTTAGGATGACTGTCCTAGAAAACAAAATTATGGGCTCAGGCTACTGAGAGATAAAAGGAAGTCAGAAAAAATGAAGTCCAATCCTACCTATTTGAGATAAGGAAAAATGAAGCTACCAGTGACCTCCATCCTATTTCCATTGTTTTGATGGCATAAAAAGGAATGAAAAACTTCCCTTGCAGGGTAATACTGTCTGACTTAGACTTTAGCTGATGGAAATCTCTCATAACCCTCATAGTACCACATGTATTTGTTCCGCTGACAGCACTGGGGGTGGACTGAGGTGGGTGTGCTTACAGCTAATGGGCCTTTCAGCTGATATAATTTGTATAAATATATATTCAATAAATCTGTGAATAAAGTCCAGCAGCTGGTTAGAAATCTCCTACTGGGCATCAGTCCAGATTTAAATAGTATTTACTGAACTTGGAAAATCCACTCTGGAACTCTTATATGTAAATCTGGGGCACCTTAGGAACCATATTTCTTGATAATGGCAAATCTTGATGCAACATCTATTGGAAAAAGAAGAAAGTTGAAGGCTCCTAGTGATAAATATGTCATCAGATACCATTCTGTTCAAATTCTCTTACTGCCTTTATTCCTGGAAGCCCTCATAAAGCATTAAACAATAGGGATTTTCCTTTCTTGGCTGCAGTGTAATAAAACAGGTTAGCTTGGAAATGTATTGAGAAAATTAATAGACTACATAAGGACCAGAATAGGTCCAGATTCTAGGCAGGATCTGGAATTGGTCCAGTAGATCTGAGCAGAGATGTTAGCCTCTGACTGGAAACCTGTAAGCAGTGAACTTACAGATTTTTTTGATCTTTGAAGAAGCAAGACTTTGTATTAACAGGCTAGCTGAGACGACAGCTGTCCCAGTCTACGGTCAGTTTGGTGGCTATTGTGGCTTCAGTTGCTGCTGACAACTAGTAGGTGAGGTAACTTGATGGGTCAGACTGACAGCTATTTTTCTATTATGTTTTAATAAATGTTGGTATTTTTGATTACTTTTGCTATGTATTTTTGAAATTCTACTGTTCTAGTTGGAATGTAAGTATTTTCTGTACTTTCAAAGTCTGTTGCTAGTTCTGAATACAGTAGCCTGATAACTGTTATAGAACATGACCTTTTTACTAAAACTTTACAGAAACAGACTGTGAAACATGGATGAAATAAAATATATACTTGAAAAGTTTGTGGGTTATTTTAATGCTGTTAAACTGCAAAGTCCTGTGTTCCAAACCTTTCTTTAAATGCAGCTCCACAACAGCATGTTGCCCATGTGGGAAAGTGCAGATCCAAAAGTGATACTATGATGTATCTTTCTGAAGAGAGTCATGTGAGCTTTAACAGTGTGTATGAATTAAAGGGTCTCTGGGAGGAACATGTGTAGAAGTGGGTTGTACAGACCCTAAAAATATATTGTTGTGGGTGACCATTGCCATAGATCTGTCATGAACAACCTGGAAGGATTGTTCCATCTCTGAACTGTTGTCTCTGTGATGTCTGTACATTATGCTCACCATCTGTGTAGGGTGAACTCCTATGCTGCATCTTAATTCTGTCAGCTGGGTATGCAGAAGTTCTAAATTGTGAAGTAAGAATCTTGGCTACTAAAGAATTACTTGAGTGAAAAATTTCACACTCTTGAAGAACATTCTCCAACTAAATCTGTACCAGCTTTTCACTAAAACACATTTCTTCAAAATGTGGCTGTCTTTACATGGTCTTTCCTTTGTTCAAAGATGGCTCGTTGGGTGAGAACTAGGCAGTCACGCCCAAAACATCCAGCAGCCTTGTGGTATGAAATCTTGTCCTAAGGTCCAAGAGATTCTTCTTAAATCTCTTACTTGGCACCAGACAAGGCAATAACTTGAATCTCATTTCTTTACATTAAAGAAGGAGTGCTGTCGATTAAATAATTTTATTTCCTGAGTCTGGAACTCATTGTTTACAAATTTTGTATTTATAAAAGGTATGGATGCAATTCAAGCAAGAAATATGCAGGCCTCTGTCTCTTCTCACTGCCTTTTCCTTTACATAGTGAAGTCTGTCTGCAGCACGTCTGGCCTGTTCTTTACTTCAGTGAGGCCAAAAAGGTGAATTGCTTCTTTCGGGTGCATTGCATCTGTCCTATTTTTCTTTCTCATGACAAACAGTCTGAAAGGAGGAGTATCCTTGCAGGCTTGGACTGAGCAATCTCCTGGCATGCAAAATTTCTGGCATGCACTAGACTGAACATAGCATGCTGTTACTGCTTTCATTTTCATAATTTCTGGTACAGAAATGTGAGGTCTCTCCCTATCTACGCAATTTGCTGTAGCTGGGTGGTGCTTCTTTCAGGCTGCAGTGTAATGCAGTCATATAGCCTCAACTGTACTGCATGGTCCAATGTGTCCAAAATGCACATGCATGCCTCTCTTCCCTTCTTAAATCTACCTCCTTTGAGGTATGTCCATGAGACAAATTTAACAGTTACAGTGTAATCTGATTCAGAATGCAGAAGGAAATACCATGTGTTCAGTTTTCTCTCTTGCAGAGCAGCTTCCAAGACTTCCCCAAATTCTTTGAACTGCAGCTGTTTTTAGAAAAAGAATTCTGCATTGTTCTGAAAGGTCCTATGATTAAGAATCCACCCAAATTGTTCAAAATGTACTTACTTACTGTTAAAAACATGCCTCTTATATTGAGCCTGAATTTGTCATCTTTCAGTATCCAGCTGTCAGATTTGTTGCCTTTTGTCTACTAAACTGAAGTGCATGCTGTGACATTACTGTTTTCACTGTAGGCATTGATAAAACTGAACAATTCATTCTTCAGCTTTCTTTTTTAAAGTAAGTAAATAGACTCTCAAATGTTTTGGATCCTTTATTCATCTGTGACACTCTTCTTTTGGATCCTTTAAAATGTTTTAAATGCATTTTTAATTGGAACACTAATAGCAAAACAGGATTGCTAAGAATTGTGCCTTATCAACCCTCCCCTCTGCTGCTGTACCTCATTTTTATTGCAGTCTTGGCCATGAAGTCTAAATTGGAAGTCTAAATAATCCCCGGGCCTGTTGCTTCTGTGGTTGGTGTACACCTGTCCTGCATGTTTCCACATTCCTTTGCATTTGCAGCCAGAAGAAAAGCAAACTGGTTTTAGTGGGAGACCAGTCGTATTCAATAGTTTTCTTTGCTTCTCTCCTTTGAAACTCTGCCATACTTAGATTTATTTTTTAGCTTGTATTTCAATTACTGAAAACAGTATTAAATAATGTTACAGTCAATAACCAATTTTATACCATTTTTAAAGCAAGAGTAGAAGATAGTTCTTAATAGATCTCTGTATACAATTCAGAAACAATTGCAATGTATTTGACACCAGGCAGTTAATTTTGTGTAATTCTGCCTTCAGTTTGTCCTGTGGCACGCTGCTAAATGCCCATTAGTAGTATACATACTACCTGTGTTGGCTTTGTCTTCAACCAATTTTTATTTCTAGTTGATCAATATAAGGAGTCAGTTTTGTTTGACCAGCTCTATTTCTTATAAGCTTCAGTAATTTCAATTTGTTTTGCCTTCTGTGTCCTGGAGTAATTAAAAATTAATGGGTTATTCCATTATTTTCTTTCAGTTGTCCAGCTATGTTTTTGACATCAGTCCACCTACCCATTGAAAAGTTGATGCTGTATTAGTTTTTCCCACACCTCAGTCCTATGAAATCTTTCCTAGTGGTGTGATATTCATTGAAATAGTATCAATGATCCAGGGAGCATCTGGATCTGTTAAATTTTCAGTCACAACTTGCTCAGACTTGCTGAATTTTAAATGTTTAATAACCATTGTTTAAAATGTTCTGAATTGCTTTTTGAAGTAGAGCTCAAACTACTATCATGATCTGAGAGTATTTTTTCCTAAATACTCGACAGAAATTCTTGTGAAATGCTTTTGTCACTGTGGACAGAAGCAATATAATTTCTATCTTGAACTGGAGCACTGCCAGCATAGATTTCTTCTGTATCTCATACATATTAAGTTATGGAGAAAATGGACTTTCCAGGGCCAAAAAGGGAGTTTCATCAACTTCTTAATTGTTTTCTTCATGTTCTTATTGTGATTAAATTAATTGAGTTAGTTGAATGGAACTGGAATGCTTCTTACCATGCCCACTTATGCAATCTTATTTTTTTTTCCATAACATTAGTAAGGATTTTTTTTAGGGCACATAGATTTACAGGACTAAGATGTCCAATAACAAACAGAAAACCGATCTTTAATAGGTAGAACTGCTTGAAAAATTGATGTGTTTTCAATGGAAAACTCAGATGTTTTTATGGGAAATGAAAATGTATTTTGGCTGAAAGTTAAAATGTTTTATGGTGCTAGTTATAGCATTCCTTTTTCAGTGAATCCCAAGCACTATGGAAATAGTCTGGACTTCAGAAAAGGGAGAGGACATTATTTCTCTTTACCCTCATCCCCTTTACCTGGATTGTGTCTTACCTGCACAGGAAACAGGGCCGCAACTTCAATGAGGGGGTTCCACCACCTCATGCTGAACAAGCAAAACTGCTCAGTTGTCTGCAGTGGTGCAAAAGATCTCTGTGCCAGACTGGCCTTACTCTACATGTGTCAGAGTCAGAGTTCAGTGCAGTGATGATTTTGTGAAATGAGCAGTGTGTAGTGTGGAAAGTGTGAAATATGAGTAGACAGTAGGCAAGCTGTTTTACACAGGGTGAATGTTAACAATGCCTATTGTTTTTTGTCTTGCTAAGTATTGTCTCCTGGGCAAATCATAATGCTATACATGTTCAAACATGCTTGGAAGTCAGACTAGGATAGTCTATATCAAAGTGAAATTGGAGCTCACTGTTCAACATTTTATCACTGACCATGCCTGAAGCACATTTACACGGTAATGCTTTCTGAGAACATTCTGAAAGTGGTTGTTGAGATCAATTGAGTGATAAATGGCTAGAAACATTCCAAAACATTTCATTGCAAACTGATTGTGCAAGGATGAAACTCTGAGCTTGAAGATAATCATCCAAATAGTGAAACACCTCCAGATGTATAATGGGAGCTGCAGCTGGCCCCAGCTGAGACGGGGCAGAGTGGGTAACTGCACTGAGGGTCTGTTGCTGTAGTGCTCATGGTCTACAGTAGCAGCATTTGGGTAAAGGCTGTTAAGAGACTGTAGTTAGGAGAGACGATGTCATTCAGAGTGAGATGTTGGATGGCTAAACCAAGGGACTAGCTTCTAGCTGTTTAAAATCAAGCTGGGCAGTCTGGACATGCACCTCATGGCCAAATGGAAAGGTCAAACTTGCCTGCACATTAAAATTTTTACCCCGTTCATTTTTTCCACAGCCAAACTTAAAAGAGTGATGTTAAATGATGTTAAATGCTTCTGCCTGATCCTGGAGCCAGCAAAGATATGGGAAGGATCACTGCAGTTTCTAAGGCTTGCTTTTTTTTCAAATTCCACTGCTTCTCCAGCACCTAAACACCTACCAGCCTGAGGCACTTCAGCCATCTGATGTGAAAGGAGTTAGTTTATTGGTGAGCTTTGTTTTGTGAGTGAAAGAAGATGAATGCAAATAAAATAAATATCCTGAATTCCTAGGCGTGAGATTACTCCTTGATACCCCTTTTCTTGTACCATGACATTATAACATCTATTTATTCACAGACAAACACCTTAGAAGAGTACTCATTCTTGCTTCATCTCACAGTTCTCACAGTTGACTCAGTAACAACCAAGCACTTAGAAGCCACGCAGAGATTCACTGTTACTTCTTAAAATATGACAGTCACAATAATAGGTCACTGCCTGCATCTCACATCAGTATGAGGAAGGGAGGAAAACATGCTATTGTTCTCCTCAGCATAATTTATCTTCAGGCATGCTTTTGTGATTTCTTTATCACAGTCTGTTCTGATGCAAGATCAGTCCTTAGCACATCATTTTTCAGTAAATGGGCTACTGCATCCATTTTAGGTCCCTTTAAAATATGAATGTGACTAAAAATAAGTCTCTATTTGCCTGAATTTTGTTATGTTTGGGATGAGAACAAACACAGCAGCACTCAATTCTTCATGGACTCCTGTCATACATTTCCATGGCACCCAAACTCCATGTGAGAACTTCTCTAACCTAAGCACACTTAAAGCATGAAATTGATATTGGCAGTTGTGTTCACACTTAATGTCCAACAAGTGCCTTTAGCACTGACATGTCTAACAGATGCTTTTAGACCTCTTCCTTTTTTGAGATGTGCCCTCGTCTCTTTCTTATTAACTTAAAAAAGATCTTGATGAAGATATTATATTTATGATGTGTAGCATTAGCTCTCAATCTTCCTCTAGTGATTACTATTAATGTTCAGTATTTCCTTAGCATGCGAAAGTATTTCTTTTAAATCATGCACCATTCTCAATGCACAGTACTTTTCCATTGCTTTTCTACAGTCTAAACTGTCATATTAGGTAGAAGATAAAATAAGAGAACTTCGAGTGTGGAACTGGTTGCCATATGGCTGACACCTAAAATCGTGGCAATTTGATGGGAAGAAAGTGGAAAAAAATGAAGTAAATTCCACAAAATTAATGCCATAAGTAGATGACAGCTGTTAGTAAAGGAGAAGGAGAACAAAGGCAAAGAAAAGGAGGCTGAACATCAGTGTTACCACAAATTTTTGTCACAGAGGCATGAAAAAGATTTTAAGGTAACCATTCACATAGTGTCCCAAACCAGTTTTCCAGGTTTCTTTTAAAAAATCTGGACATTCTATTTTTAAACAAAGATTATTTTCCCCATTTGATTCAGATATATAATCTGAAATGTGTCTTGATGGCAGAGATGAACTAATTTGCTGCTTTAAGTGAGTGCTTGCTTTTCTCCCCTGCTCTGTCCTCCAGCCAAAAAGTATGCTGTAGGCTGAAGTTTGTGTCTTTAATCCTGCAAATCGTACCCACCTCAAAAGCACTTGGCACTGGCATTGCTACTGCTGCAAGAAATAATTCAAACAATAACATATGGTTGGAATTGAGATGGCCCCTGGCTCAGTTTCTTGTCTCCCCTTATAAAAGACACTTTGATCTTCTCAGCTGTAAAATGAGAAAAGCAAAACTTGTTTCCTATTATAAAGTACTTTATGCTTTTTATACAGGAATTGCAACAAGAAGTCATGGCTGTAGGCTGTCGTGGTTCTGGCGCTAGATTTTCTAAAGGTTGAGCATCTGTGTGGTTATACTAACCTACATTTGGGTTCACATAATAAATTAAACTGGACACTCACTGGGTTAATTTCCCCTAATGTAATTCCACAAGTGACTATAAAGACTGGTTTCTTATGGTTTGGAAAACTGAGAGGAAGAAATATAGGTGATTAAAATCTCTACTTCTATGCCTGTCCAGGGAAACTTTTATAAGTATCTCAACATTGATAAGGCTAGAGGAATGGAGAGAGCGTTAGCTGGCTGTGTTGCAGGCTCTAAAAAAATCTTCTGTGGTGTAAGCAGACGTCTGTCTTGCCCCACTCATGTATTAATTTATGCCCATGCTTGTCATTTTCGTCCCCAGTACGTAAGCCCATCAAGTAACTATAGTAGTGCAACATGTGAAACTTGGGTCAAAAGCCTGGAGGCTTATCAGATGTGACATTTTTCTGTCTAAAAAGTTACAATAGTTGAAATCAGAAAAATGCCCTCAATGCAGTCCTGAAAGATATTGAGTACTGCAGTCTAACCAACAGAACTGCGAAACACACAAGTAAAATGAAGGGTGTGAGTAGTGCAGCTGCAGTTATGGGACTATGTCTGCACTTGAAGCTAAGAATATGCTCAAATCTTTTTTTCTGGACTGAGCTACAGTGCTCTGCAACTAGTAGGACTGAATATTTTCAATATTGTCTCTTCATCCATGAAATCTATGTCCTGCTTGTTTGCATGTGTCTACATAATTTGCACAATTTTTTGGAGAGACACTGGGATTTGTCAAAGTCCAAGGTGAAAAGGATCAGGACACAGGATTTATAAGAACTGACTTTTGAGCAGTGTAAATTTTTTAAATAATCTCAGATGGTTGGTGGTCTGTAATAGTGCATAAATGAGTGGAGTTTTTGTATGCTTTGAAGAATCTTTAGGTGCACAGCTATTTGTACACATATTTAACCCAAATGATTGAGCCTTCCTTTCAAAATTCACATTTGTTAAAAGAATTGACATTTGGCTAGTTAAGTGCAAAAGGATTATTTCCTCTGATGTAGTGCTGGAGACTTCTGACCACCAGAGTAATGCTTCTTATGCCTCAGGGACTTCCTATGGGGAGTGAAAATCCGTACAGCCTCTTAAAATTTCAACTTAAATAGGACCCTTAATTTTAGGCTTTTGCTGGAAATTTAAATTATGCATTTGCTACATTTCTGCTGGGGTTTCAGTAAATAAATTTTATCAAGTAAGTATAAAAGGTCATTCTAGCTGATTCATAAATAATAGTAGTTGAGCTAATGAAATGTCTGCTTTCTCCTCTTTGGTATTTCCCAGATGCTGTGATGGTCTCCCAGTTCTTCCATGTAAATCTTTTCTATATGACCTGCTGTGCTTTATCAAAAATATTTCCATGTATTATTTGGAAGGAGATGGTGAAGGAGCAAGAGTAAAAAAGAAAAATATCTTAAAATTACATCAGAATTCAAAAGTGATCTTAAATCTGTTATGACGTCTCAATTTGCATGTGTTTATGTAACTGCCCTATTAGATGGTCATGACATTTCCAGAAGTTCTTAACTGGCAATGTTTTCCCAAACCATCTGAAAGTTGTGTTATGGGAAGTTAGCATACCTAACTGTTCACTTCAAGGGTAAAAAATCTAATAGAAATATAAAGATGTTTTCTTCAGTTTGCACAGTTAGAGTGGTCATTCCAGCAGTACCTGAAAGTATAAAAAATTGTAAAAACATAAGCAGCTTGGGTATCTCTTAGTCCTATTGTAATGCTGAGAAATATCATCATAACTCATCATTGAATGAAAACTACTTTACGGATACGAAGTTGTGACATTCTCTGTCATCTGTCAATCATTGCAGTAGCACTTGCAAACAGGAGCATGTGGAGATCATGCTCTAATCCCATGCTTATGAAGAGAAGACCAAACCACTGGGTTTTGCTTCTTTTAACATGTGTTACCTATATATAACTTTATTTGCACAGCTATTTGTATTTCACATTACTTCTATTGAATAAATTAGCACTGGTACTCATAAATATTTTGAACCCAACTGAGATGGCAAAAGTGCAAAGCAGAATAGAAAAAAAAAAGCTCTTCTTGGGTTAAACTTGAGCAACTGTCTAGGTAAAAAGTGGAAGCTTCTCTGGTTTATTTTTTGCCACAATTATTATTTATTTTTCCAGCAACAGCAGGCAGTTCCCTATTTACTGTGCTTTACCCTGTTCATTCTGTAGCTCCCTAGATATGAAGATTTCAGCTTTTTCAATTTAAGTTTATCCTAAAGGCTGAGAGTGGAAGAAATGCTGTTTGGAAGTATTGTCTGAAATGTTAACATATAATATTCTTTTCTCAAATTGAACTCTGTTTCTAGTTGATGCTTGTTTGTCCCACAAGAATTATTTCTCCCACCCTCCAAAATACATGCATGGTTACTGCATTTTCCTTACATCCACTTTAGCTGTAATTTCCCAAGCTAGAAAAATACAAGTTTTTTAAATCTTACAAATCCATTTTTCAGCTTCTTAATCATTTGTGGCTTTTCTGTGAACTCCATCTGGTTGACTAATGAAGGCAAAATTGAGTGTAATATTCCATGTCTTTACTGCATTAGAGAGCAATAGAAAAGGTTTATTGTAATTTTTTAACTTTGATTTCCTCTGCATATACAGCCTAAAATCCTGCCATCTTATCCTGCAGGTTCATATTGAGTTTGTCCATCATGCTATAATTTTCAGGCTGGGTTGGCATGCTCCTTGACGTATTTCACACTTTCCTTCTCTTTTCCCATCAACTTAATACATAACCTCATGAGCCCTTGCTGAAATTCATCCTTTCCCAGTAGATGCTAATAGATGGTTGGATGACACTGGACAAGTTTTGGTTAAATTAGTTCATGAATAGTCCATACACAAAGCCAAAAAGGGATTGTCAAGGGGAGAAATGTGGTGTTGGCCTCTGGCCTGTCTACAGATTTTTTCTACTCTGTATCTGGATCTGATAGAAGCTTCTGTGTTACAGGAAAGATCCTTCCCTCAGCCTACTAAAAGCTAAGGGGCTTTTAGTGCCCTGTTGACAGCCTGCATGTAACATTTCCTTCTGAGCTGATGGCATCACTTGCCCAGGCTTACTGTGCTTTCCAGCTCCATTGATTGTATAGTCAAATTCCTGACACACCTGTCTATCCTGAAGCAATAGAATTATCTGATATGGTGGTGGGCTGAATCCATACACTTGAACAATATTCCAGTTCTGGGACCCAGAAACTGGGTCTTAAAATTTGATCTGAAGTTTCGCCTTTTCTCCTGGCATGAAATTATTGTCAGGTTTTTGGAGCTTTGTTTCCAGAGCTTTAAAAGAGATTTTAGGTCGCCATGAACTGCATCTCTGGTAGGTAGGTAGAACTTCATTGCCACATTTTACTTTCTTAGATTTCTTTCAATAACGTCATATTCACAAATTGACTTATTTCCTTGGATGGTTAGTGACAATGGAAGCATAAAGGAAGGCAGCTAGAGCTGTCAGTAAATTGCAGTCTGCTGCAGACTACTTCAAAGGCATCGATAGATCAGTCCCAAAGATTTTTTTTATACCCTATACTGTGACTTGAAGAGGAAAGGAAAAATTATTTCTCTTGACAATAAGTTGACTGAGATGTTGGAAGTATTTTCTTTACTGTAATAAACTGCTTGGTTGCTCAAGGTTTTCTCAGACAAATCAGTTTCACTGAGTGTTACAGGTGTTCCCTGGAGAAGAAAATCATAGTACCAATACATGCTACTGGAATGACCTATGGTGGTCTTCAGTATTGTGTAAACCACTCTTAATGTAGCACTGGATGTTTTGGAAGAACATCTAGAGACAGCCTTGAATATCAAATTCAGTGGACATTAATAAAGAACTGATTCTTGAAAATCGTCAGTAGGGGGACAGGTTCTCCAAGTCTTGAAGGACTCAAAACATTGATCTTAGCATTGAGTTCTCAGGAGTTCTTAATTAGTGAATCAGTTTTTCCTTTACGTAATGCTATTTTGAAGTTTTCTCTCAAAGCAGCTTTCATAGCATCTGGACTTTGTGGGTCTGTTTGACTTTGGCAGTTCATGTGTAGACCTACAAATGTTGCTTGTGTTGTACTAGTCAACAATTTCTTCCCAGCAATCGTAAACCACTAGGAGTGCTGTCTGATCTTTCTTGTTTGGTTTTTATTTGTCACTGACCATAATGTCATCTCTGCTTTTAAACAGTTCTGGATGATAACATAATTCCTAGGTAACAACCTCTGTGATAAGACTGCATTCAGCAGCTGCTTGTTAACTCCTTGGGCACTCTTGTATGGGTCCACTGTGTTAACTCCCTTGCCTAGTGAATATACAAGATTATTAAGGGTTGCAATGACAAACCTATCTGTTGGTTTTTTCAGCAGTCTGATAATACGTAAGTTCAGGTCTTCATCTCTTCTTGTACGTCGCAAGCAGCTAAAAGACTAATCTGACAGCTAAAGTTTTCCAGTCAGGCATGACAATAACATGAATCTGGGAATGAATGGTGGTAAAGACAGGAGAAAAACAGCTAAAATGCAGGGCAGAAGCTGCACATTCCCCTAAGCTGGTGGATATACAGTAAAATCAGTAGCAGACAAATTAAACTTTCACACACAGAGCTTGCTATTGCCATCCACCACCTTGCCTCTTTTGAAGTAAACTGATAAACATGCTCCATTTATTTTTAATTTATAGCAATTCTGGAACTCCTATTAAGGTGACTGACAACATGTTAAATGAGTCACTGTGCAAACAGTGTATGGCACTGGTACTTGGGAACTTCCATTTTTTATTTGTAAATGGCTTGGGGGAGCTAGAAGAATATGGTTCCAAAAGCCTTAAGAGTCACAAGACTGGCCTGCCAGAGCTCTGACATCACTTGCCAGTTAGATTTAGTAGGACAACCAATGCTGAAAGCTCTTTGGTGTAGGGAAGACAAGGCTGCTGCCAGGATAGCTCCACAGGAGGACTGAAGCACTATTTGGTCCATATTTACTGACTTTTGATGCAATCTCCAATGATTCTTCATTCTCCTGGCTTTCTGGAAAAGAACTGGAAAAGCAGAGAACCCACATGTGGACATGTAGTTATTAAAGACCATCTTACTCTTTGTTGTCTGACTTTGTGTTTCCACAGATTTGAATATCTAGCAGAGCACAGAGACTCCACATATGCTTTAAATTTTCTTCTCCTTTTATTTATTTATGCTAACAAGTAGGTCATTGCTTTACTCCAACCATGATAGTTCTGGTTAGTCTTTAAACAACTCAAAGAGAATTATATAGACCCTGCTATTTCTACTTATGACTTCTACCCATGTGTCTCCTGCTTATAACATAATTTGCTGTTCAAGAGAGAAAAACTCTTTTGGCTCTGCTGGGGCTTTGAGGTTTTTTGAGCAGAAAGTGATTAGCAATGAGTTTTCTTAACTTTATGTTCATTCAATCAACAATCAGTGAAGATAACTTGAATTCTGTTGTCATACCTCATATTGCCTGATGGCTCTCATCATCCCTACACACGTCAAATCACTTCTGCTCTCACTGGGGTCACTTTGATTGCTTTTGACTTTGGCTTTTCTTTCTCTCAGTCCAGGACTGCTTGTCCTCCTCCAGCGATCTCCTTACAGTTAATGAGTCTCCTCATTCATTTAGTCTGTCTCCTTGCAAGTATTTTTAGACTGTGATCATCTCCCTTGAGTTGGCTATTTCTTAAGATAAATGCTATTTCATGTCATCTCCTATGTTCCCTGTGCCATATTACTTGAGACTCTAATGTTTTAACTCTATATCCTCTGAGGATATCTAATGAAGACCTTCTGCATGCAGGCCTTCAGGGCTGCCCAATAGTTTAATATGAAGAGGAAAACCATCTACTTACTTTATATGAGATTCTTACTGTGCGTAAGAGCGGACTTCTGGTTTACTTCACAGTTGCATACCCTAATTTGCTCCACACTGTAATTGCAAAGGCTTCTGAGGCCTTAGAGGTGACACCATGTGTTTGGGAAGTCACACTTAAAATAGATGTAAGCCACTAAGCAGAAGTCAGTTGTTTCTGTGCAAGGTCTTTAGCAACAGGGAGCTTTTACTTCAGCCACCTGCATCATCAGAGAAGAAATGGTGGCCATCTGATTTTCCAAATCCAGAGAAGCCTTAAGTGCTTTATTTTTAAAACCTTTGTAAGTATTTAAACACTGTCACAAGAAATCATGCTTCAAAATATATTTGCTATTGCTGCTGCTATGTAATGAAATGCAAATAAAAAGTATATGACTCTCTAAGCACAGAGGATGAGAAGTTTTTATTATTTATCGTTATAAAACTTTAGAGCCATTGAACAGATTTAGAATGTGTGACATTGCCATTGTGCTCAGCCTTCATTTACTAAATCATAGTGAACAGCAAAGGTTCTGTTCGCAGTCGTTGAGCCCTGGTACATTTTTCTTGCCAGGGATTTCTGTAAATATTGAAAGGTATGACAAAGAAGGGATGTCAGGGCAGCTGTCTAATTAAAGAGCTACTCTCCACTGTTCCTGCAGAACCCCTACTCTACCCCAAACACGGCAGTCAGCACACTTGGGAATGAGCAAGGAAATAAGCCAATATACAAGGTCAGTCTAATGTTACATTTTTATAGCTCTTTCCATCCCAGAGGATTGTAACTGTAAAGGCTATATCCATCTGAAAGTCCCACCATTACTGCTGAAATCCAGTAGTTTGCTGCAAAGGAACCATTTAGCTGCATAAAGTGGTGATGCAGCAATTTCCAGCCAGGAACACAGGTGTTTGACAGGAAGAATAGTTATGCGTGACTGCTGTGCTGACTCAAACTGGGATCTGTGCTTCTGCAAGGACTGAAATTTTGTAGTGAGGGCAGACAGCTGTGACCCTGACACTGGGGCCAGGCATGATCCAACCCTGATGTGAAGAGGTAACAGACTTCTCAGGCAACTAATCCTGTTGTACTGGATGAATTCTGTCCTTGCAGAGTGGCCCACTGAAACTCTCAGCTGGTTGCCCTTCTAAGTGTGCAGCCCCAAAGAGCTTTACACCCCAAGGCACGGTGGTAGGAGGCACTAAGTGTCATGAGCTGCCCAAGACAATAGCGGCCATCAAATGCCAAAAGCAGAGTACGAAGCTGTCACACCACAATTTCTGCTGCTGGCTGAAATGTTGAGAGCCTGTTGTCTTTAAGTACATAATAGAGAAGAAGCTGGGTCACCGAGTCTGTGGAATAAGAATAATCCTGGGAATCTTTTCAAGGATACATGTATGGCACAAGACTCTGGCTCTGGTTCCAGCATCAAGGTGACTGTCTGCTCACCTTGATGCCATTTGCCAGCAAGGAATAATTTATGTCAAGATGCTGTTTATGGACGATGATAATGGCTTAGTTTTCCCATAGCTTTCAGTTGAGGTTGATAGTGTAATTTATAGATAGAAATTAGAATGGGTCTGCAAATTGGTTATTAGATGCATTTTTAGATTGGTCATTACATTAAAGTAAGGAAGATGAAAGAACTTGTCAGAAATCACATGATGAATTATTGGCAAAGCCAATAAACAAATCCTGACTTATTCCTTCAACATGTCTGTGTATATACTGTAACAAATATACCGAGACAGCTAATGACAGCTGTCAAAAAGCACAATACAGCTCATATAAAAAAATCAGAACACTTTATTCTTCACTGTTAATGAAAATACAGCATATTACACATGGGAACAGTGGTGCACTTAAGCGAACACACACAGCATGGAAGGACGTAAATCCTACATGTTTTAATTATCCAGCTAAAGGTTTTTCCAGAAACTTCCCTCTGTTTCTCATCACAACAGACTTTGTTGTTTAGTCAGACGTGTATTCGAGTGTGAAGTGGTAAAAGACCATTACAAACCCATAGGCCTGAGGCCTCTGTTCTGGCTTGTGAGAAATGCAAGGATGAAAGCAAGGCGCATTCCCATACCTAAGATGCACAAAGAGCATTTCTGGGGAAGGAATAACATTTTTCACAGCTTGTCAGCATACTGCTCACCCTGTTAAAGAAAAGCAAAGGATTCCTGCCCAGCCCACATAAGCTGATGCAGTTTGCCAAAGAGAGGCTGCTTGTTGCAGCTGCTGGGGAATCCAGCACTATGATCTTGGTAGAGATGTCATGGTATCCTTTCTTAAGGCACCTATTAGTGTAGGATCTCAGTACTGTCATGGGCTGTTGCTGCAGCTAAAAAACAACTAAAACATTAAGTTGATTAATCCCTGTAGTAATTCTATTAACCTCCTTAATGGAGTTATAACATGGTTGAATTTACCCCTCTGCAGCAATGCGAGAGGGAATTGCCCTGGAGAGCCTGTAACTACAGTGTAGCAGGGATGTCTGAGATAACCATTTTTCTGCTTGTTTTAATGCAAAATGAAGTGTCCTGATGGGCTGGAAATCCTCCTTGTCTTCTGGGATTTTGGACTCTTCACAGCACTAATGGTGCAGGTGTCCCCTGTGAGAGGGTGATGCATCAGGGCTCCTGCACAGCAGCAAGGCTCTTGGCATCCTCTCTGTGCGTCCACACTTCCCTCTGTTTCTCTCACAGGCATGTATAGCCTGCCTCATCACACAGCTTCTCAAGCACAACCTTTTCATTCACCTTTGCAGTTTCTTCTCCTTGTGCCTCCATCTGATCATGATTTATTTGCTTGCTGCTCCCTATCGGAAGGGCAGCTTTGCCTGGACTCTGTCACTGGACAAAGGACTGCTACAAGTAAGTAGCAGAGCTATAGTCCTGACATATCATTGCATAGAGAGCAGATTAAATGAGAAATTCTCAACTTCTCTTTGTTTTCCTCCTATTTTCTAGGCTGTGATGAGAAGGTTTACCTTCCTCATTAGCCATGTGCATAGCCTGCTTCTAGGGCAGCTTGATTGCATTGCAGTCCTGTTATTAAGGGCTTCTCAGTACTGTGAATAATAGAATCATATCCTGAGCTGGAAGGGACCCACAAGGATCACTGAAGTCCAACTCTTGGCCCTGCACATGACAACCCCAAGAATCCTCTCATACGCCTGAGATCATTGTCCAAACACCTCTCAATGCTCATTGAAGAAGGCTCTCACATGAAGTTACCTCAGGTGTGTAACCCTGCCTCAAGTAGGCATCCTGCCAAGGAACAAACACCATTTTTACAGTCTATCACAACAGTCCAGCCCCTCTGAAAGCTCCTGCTGTGTTTTGTTAGGACTGTATAAGGTGACTAATGGGGCTGGGGACTGGAGGAGTCAGGCAGGTAGCCACAGGAAGGTCTGACTAATTTTTCAGCTAGTTCAAAGACTCTTGCCACATATGCTGGTGCAGTGATGTGACTACTAAGCTGCAGCATCTCATCTACATGGTTTATAATCTCCATGTTAATATGCTAAATTTATTCTATTTGATAGCCCATCCTCTCCTCCCACAGCAGCTGCAATCCCAAGAGATGGAGTAGCCCAGCTCTTTAGTGATCCAGGAGGCAGTGAGGGAGGTGTTGCGCGCATGGGATATGCACACACACATGGGGATTTTATTTTCCTTTCTGCCTATGGCAGTCACTTTCCACATTCAGCACAGGGATGAGAAGTCCTAGCAGCCACCTCTTGCCAAAGACCTCTTGCAGATTCTCCCTCCAGGGCCGGGCTCTTACCACCATCCCTTTCCGCACCTGGTACCGAGTCTGCCCACGCAGGATCAGCAGCATCTGGTGGCAGCAGAAGCCAGCACAGGCCAGTCCAATCCCAAGCCAGAGGTAGAGCATGAGGATGACAAACATCTCAGAGCTAAGGAGAGCTCCTGCAGACCAAGAGTCAGGGGGAGGAAGGACAATAAAAGAAACTTAGACACACGTCACATGCAGTGTAACACTCAGCCCCGAGAACCGATGAGCCACCTGTTTTCTTTGGCCACAAGTGGGGAGGTAGGAGCAAGAGAGGCTGGTTGTTCTAACTATATTAACTTATTTCCTTCATATTATTTGATGCAATGGACCCTGCTGGGGAAATACTAAAATGATAATTGTCTATGTACACCTCTCCTTTTGCTGTTAATGTGAGGATCTAGATTACAGGGACAAATTCAGCCAGAAGCGAAGCATATCTGTAAGGCTCCAGCACTATTTTGAAGAATGATTAATTTGTTTAAGGATTTACCTGCTCATCACAGTGAATGTAAGGTTTTTAGATTCTCAAAATGAGAAGTGGATCCTACAGCATGTAGATGCTTCTTGAAGCCTGTGTTTATTAATACCAGGCAAAAAGATTTGAGGTTGCTCTCTCTCTCTCTCCACTAGATCTACATCTATATATTTGTGTAAAAAAAAAAAGAAAAAAAATAGAAAAAAGAAAAAAAGATGACTTTCCTACCTTTGGCCAAAGGCAGTTTTCACATGAATGCAAGAAAGAAATAGAAATCTTGCCAAAATACAATCCAAATTCCTTTTATAAGCTGCTGCTAGAATACTCAAAATACTTTTTATGACTGAAGCTCCTATTTCAACAGGGTTTTCTTTTAGTATATATTTATGATGAATGTATTCAAATAAAAGTATTCTGTGGGCCCTTTCCAGTGATTTTAGTACTCCTTCTGGAAAATGTTAGTACAACAGCAGGTATCACTGAGTGACCTTTCAGTGTGTAAGTCAATCTAAACCCATTAATATAATATTCTCTGTGCGCCCATATGATGTTTATGTTCATATTTTGTGTATATTGGTGTATTATTAAACACCTATATTTACACAAAGGGAATTAAATATGTGTCAATACTGGTATGAATAACTGATATCCTCTCACTGGTTCCTGCAAGGTTTAGAAATAAAAATCTCTCACATGCTCCTGTCCCTCTGGAGACCATGGGCCCTACAAGAGCAACTGTGGTGGAGAAGGGATTGCATGGACAATAGAGGAGTGCTGCCTAAAACATGGACATGGCTGCTTCAGTTTTTTAAGTTCAGTACAAGGGTTGCTGATATGCATCTCTTGCTTCTCTAATGCAGAAGGCTGGATTAGGTGGTATCATCTAGTTTTGCCATCTGTGAATCCCGGCTTCACCACCTGCCAGCACTGTAAGTGAGAGATTGGGGCAGGTTCCTCTGAGGATGATTTGTAAGGACACTGGCTACAGCCTCAAGCTTTCAGAGATTGTCCTCACTTGAAAAACACTCAGGAGTCATGCAGTTTTCTTCCTAAATGCAATGTCATCTTTCCCTTCTTATTAGATGCCATTCAGCTCAGTGGGCTCCACATACATCAAGAGGAGAACAAGCCCCTTAGGATAATGACAAATCCTTATACCAATTCTGTCAGAATAACTTAATCTACCAGGTAGGAAGCCCAGAGCCAGATATGGGATTCTCTGTCCCTCTTTTACTGGACCAGAATGTGATAGACATTTGTTCCTTCCTACAGCTGATATTCAGATGGGACATAGAGAAATAAAGCTTTCTAAAGAAATTTTCTTTAGAGCCTTTGCAAGGCCATTGTAAGCTTTATTTATATAAGCTGCTAAAATTCAACATCCAGAAAGTAATACCCTTGTTTCCCCTTGAAAATATTAAGCATCTCTGAGCTACCCTTTCCAGACTCATGGTTTTTTAACCTTTTCTTCAGGTTACCTACAGAAAGCATTTTCTATAATTTCTCCAGTGGACCTATGTTTACAAAAGTGCTCTCCATTTGTCCCTCATCACCACAGTCCCTTTTAGTCTCAGATTCACTTTTGCTCTAAGTGACCTGGTATGATTTCAAGCTTATTGCCATACATTACCTATGACAGAAAAGCTGAATCATAGGCTGCAATTATAGACTTTGGGTCATTTTCTGAAGTCCATGCCTGAGCACAGTCTGGGCAGAATGAGCCAGCTGAAAATTTTCTCAGCATGAAAACAGGGAGCACTTGGTTGCCATAAGACCAGCAGATTCACCCTTTATCCCTCTTTACTCCTGCAATACAGTAGGCATGATGGAGAAGAGGAAAAGTAAAGTTTTTTCCCTGCTATAGCCATCCTCTCTTCGGATCATACAACAACCTTTAAGTAATAGTTACATTAGCTGAAAAATACTGTGTGGGCAAGTCTTCCAGGTAACTGTTCAAGACTGTGTTTTTCTTACCTGAATTTGTGGTTAAATGTGCTGGTAGAAGCTCAGTAGGCCCTTCCTTCCAAGCAATCAAGACACCATATGCCTGTATATTGCTGTGTGAGGCAGCAGTTCTCATCCTGGCAGAACTAGAGGTTTGATGGGAGCTGCTGGGAGCTGCTAGCTCCCAGGGGTGCTCTGGCTCCCAACCCTGCCCCCAGCCCCGTTGTGTGCCACTCAAACACTACCCACATGCTGTGTTTGGCACTGCAGTTGCTGATACCAGAGCTGGGTTGTTTCAGTGGTTCTGCAAAGATATGCCAGGACCCGGCTCGGTGCAGATGAGCCCTCAGAGTCAGAGAGAACTAATTCCTTGATAATCTCCTTCTACATCCCTGCTCCCCTCCCAGACTGCTGTGCCGAGCAGAGCTTAGGCACAGGGGAAAATCACTCCCAGTGCTTTTAATGCTAGTGAAGCTCATGCTACATTATTTACAAAAAATCTTGTAGTTGGAAAAATGACTCCATAAAAATGTCATGGCAGGATTTCATGTTTATTGTCTCTCAGTGATTACCATGACAAATCTGCTAATTTGCCAAACAGAGAGATATTTGTTTGTTTTCAGATGGCAACCCTGCAAACCCAGCCTGGAATCTGAAAAGCAAGCTGGGGCCTCTCTGGCTTCTGTATCTGCAGCAGTGAAGACTCCACACTCAGATCATAATCAACACTTCTGGTGACAGCGCATGAGCCAAAACAGATTCCCTTCTTACTGAGCTCAGCTAAATCTGCAAAGCTAACATATATGGGATACCTATTTTAACCTAGTATAAGCTGATCTAAGTATACATGGCTGCATAGGGGGGAAATGGCAATTTTCTGTAGTTGCTTTCAGGACAGAGTAACAGTCTAAGCTGTCTGCATAGTCCCTTCTCTGAGGCCAGGTTCTGTCTAGCCCTTGGGTTGGACAAAGAAAGTTTTGAGATTGGAGAGTTTGAGGGCGTGTTGAAAGGTGAAGAGGCAAGACTGGAAGAGCAGAAGGTGAATTATGGAACCAATATGAGGAGGGGGAAGGAGAAGGGTCCTGGAAATTTATGGAAAGGCAGGGAGAGAGGGGAAAGGGGTAGAAGTAGAAAGAAGGGTAAGGGGTGGCAGCAAGGAGGAGGTATTTGCTTTTGGTGTGGAGCCCTCGCTAAGAGTGGGCACAGAGAATTTCCCCAGGTTCTCTGTGGACTTGTGTCCCAGACTAGGGTCACAAGAGAGGTGGCTAATCTTTCCATGTTAACTGTTCTCTCAGCTTCTGTTTCCTGACTCCCAGTTCTCTGGTGCTGGAAGGATGAAAAGATCTCAGTATGTTTGCACTGCCTGGAGGCAGGAGGTGGGTAACAGTGGAGGGGGTGAGCAGACCTGGATGAAAAGAATGAGGGTATATCTGCTGGAATATGGGGAACTTGCAGATTTCCAGGATACAAAAATCTACAGAACTCCCCACCTCTCTCTGTAGGGCAGGCAAAAGTTTCCCCACACCTGCAGTAAAATGAGTGAAATCCATCCCCTCTGTCTAATTGCAACACATGCCCTGCACAACAGATAGCCCTATTCTGTCATCAGCAAGTTGGTTATGGAGCATTTTCCAGAGCCTAATGCATTAGGAGTAGGGCTATGGCTGTAATGTGGAGCAGGACCCAGCTTCTATTTCAGGTGAAGCAAAGTCCAAAGAAGGCCAACTGCCCCTCTTGCCCATTTCTCTACCACCCCTCCACAACAGCGCTGTCCAAGGAAGATCAGGTCCCCCCCAACCCAGGAGCCCTAGAGGAGGAACACATTCCTTATCTCTGAGCAAGGAGTCCTTACCTGAGAAGAACTGGCTGATGGAGTGAGGCAGAAGAGTGAGGAAAGCCAGTGGGTCCGCAAAGGACATGGACAGTGTAGCAGAAATGTAAGCCATGCCTGCCATCAGAGAGTCAAGGCAAGCCAGGGAGGTGTAGAGGCAAAACATGATGAAGTTTCGCATGTTCCTGCTCCCGATGCAGTTCCCTGTGAAGAAACAGTGGTGGTCATGCCTCTGGGTGACTCTGGCACACAGTCTACAGAAGTGAGTCCTGGGCAAGACTGAGCCAGGGGACCTGCTTCCATCCAGCCAGTCCACCACTTCGGCTCCTTTGCCCAAGTTTAAGTCCTTGCCCAAGTCCTCGGGGGAGCTCTGGATCACAAGGACGTAGTTGCCCATGGCATTAGCTGAGAGGAAGAGGAAGAGGGCCCCATGCAGCAGAGCAGGAGAGAAAAGTGGGGTGGTGGAAGGGTCTCTGAACATGCTGGGGATGAAGAGAAAGATCTGGAGGACGAAGGTCACTAGGGAGATGCACAAGAAGTAGGCTGGAGCCACAACATTGAGCAACCTGAGAACTAGCATTGCGGATTACGTTCCTGCGGGGGAAAGCAAGGAGAGAAGGAACATCACCGCTCCGGCTGCACACTTCATCCTTCCATTTCCTGCCGGGTCCCGGCCCCGCTGCCTCCGGGAAATGCCCTCCGGGGACCGGTCTCCCTCGCCGCCGTCCCACGGCCGCTACCGGGCCCGGGGTGAAGGGACAGCCCGTGGGCAGCGACCGCTCCCCAGCGCCCGGAGGAGCCCCCCCGGCGCCTCCTGCCTCCGGGAGACTTGCAGCAGCGATGCCCCGGAGGGGCTGCGGCGGCTGGAAGGGGAGAGGCGGCTCCCGCGGTATGCAGGCGATGTGGACACAGCTCTGTTCGCCCAGCAGAGTCCCTCTGCCAGGCAGGGTCAGTTTTGGTATTGCATGAGAGGAAAAAAGGTGGTGCTGGAGGAGGGGGGAGTGAATTGGAAAGGAGGGGTGGGAGGAGGAGAAGGGGAGGGGGGAGAGGTTGCTCTAATCCACTGCAATACGGATCAAATCCAGTGCTCTAATTTATCCCTTAAAGCCACGGATCTACAGATTACCTCTACGCCCGCTGCCCCGTTCTGCACGAAATTAGAAAATGTACAAAACAGCTGGTCAAGTGCTGTCCGGAGGCAACCTGCGGCTCTCGGCTACCGAGCCGGGGCAGCTGCAGCCGCGGCTCCGACCGGGCACGGCGCATCCCGGGCGGCCGGGCGGGCGGGCACCCCGGCCGCGGGGCTCAGCCTGCACCGCCAGGGCAGGGCAAAGCCCGGCGGGCCACAGGCGGCGGGCAGCTAGCCGGGTGCCCGTGCGGGTGCGCCGGCACCTCGAGTGCGCCCGTGCCGGCAGCGCCCAGGGCTCTCCAGCGCCGCGGTGTCTGCAGAGCCCCGGCGGCCCGGAGGGGTCCCCCGCCCCGGCCCCCCCGGCGCTGCCACCCTGCAGTCCCCTTGTTCCAGGTGCGGGGGAGCCGCCCGCTACCGGCGTGTCTGGCGCCGGCGGAGCCGCTGCTACAGCTGGCTGTGCCGAGATCCCCATGGCAGCCGAGCCGGAGCACAGCCCGGCCTCTGCTCTGCTCTCCCTCTCTCTTTCCCTCTCCCGTCTTGCTCTTTTCCCGTCCTGCTCGGTTCGGCCGTGTCCTGCCCCTCTTCTCCCTGTCCCTGCCCCGTGTCTGTCTCTCTCCGTCTAATGCCCCGTGTCTCTTCCTGTCCCTGTACCTTGTCTCTGTGCTTTTCAGCCCCGGTCTTCTCTTCTCCTTTTCCCTCCCTCTCTTTATCTCCCTTCCCAGTCCTGTTTTTGTCCGGTTCTCTCCCTTGACGACCCTCCCCAGGTGCCTCCGTGGTCCGGCCCCGCCCGGAGCTGTCCCTTCAGCACCATCCGCACCCGCCGCAAGTCCCTCCGTCTCCCTCCGAGGACGACCCGGGCCCTGGCGAAGAGAAGGGTGTTCCTGGGGCTCTGAGTTCCTGACAAGACCACACAGGGAGAGCAGAGGGGTGGGAAAGGGCGTTCTGCTACTCCAGCCCATAGAGCACCCTTCCTTCCCACAGTGTGGGTGAGGGAGGCAAGGTGAGGTTTCTGTGTGTCCCTGTGCCACCCCAAAGCTGCCCTTGATGGAAACAGCACTGGAAGGCGGCGGGGGTGAGGGGAGAGCAGGAAGTGAGTGGGAGTCTCTGCAGGTTTAAAGCCTACCTAGGTTTGCAGGGCACCTTAACACGACAGCAGGAAAGGCATTGAACTGGGCAGGTGGTGCCTGGGCAGTATGACATTCCGGTAGAAGTTTTGGAGACACATGTTTGCTCTCTGAGAGCTGCACACCCTCACTGCCCTGTGCCCACTCATGCTGTCCTTGTACTGTCTACACAGGCGCTGTGCACAGCCTCTCCTTCTCCGACACACCTACGTGCTGCACCTCCCAGCTCTGATGAATAGCATTGCACTCTCCCTCTACAGATGAGCCACCCATGACAGGAGAAGCAGAGAAAAGAGGCCTGCTGGGCTGCAGCTGTGACCCCAGAGACAGTCAAATTGCACTGGTCAAAAGTCAAAGAAAGATACGTTTTGCCTAATCTTAGGTCCCAGGCTTACCAGCCAGCCCCGCATCACAGATTCTGCTTCTCCACAAAAGACTCTCCCTTTGCCTGAAGATTCAAAGCAAAAATAAAGTGTTCTTCATGTCTCAGTTTCTAGGGAAAGAGGTCTTGAGGAGAGAGTGACTGTGCTTGCCTCCTGAATGTGCACTAGCATGGAAGGTGATGACAAAAACCAAGTGTTCAAGGGTTCTTCATTAGAATTAACTTTTTTTTTCCTCCCCAATAATTTTCATGATTCAACATTTCTGAGAAAAGCAGTGGCAATAATAAAGCAAGTACAAACCAAGTCTGTAGGCACTGGATCTGCAGTGATGAACAGCTAAGAGACACCTCCGTCAGAGCTGGAGGGAAAGCTGCTCAGAACCGATCTAGCTTTCACTCCCACCTCCCTCATTCTCCTGTCACGACTACTGAGAATAAAAATCCTCCAATATTCCCTCAGCTCATCATTTTAAAGTAGACTGAGCCTCGCAATACAGATACGTGACCCAGTGTGGATTTAATCTTTAAATAATCAGACAGTGTTTTCTCCATATTTTAACAGCTTACATCAAAATAATAATAAAAAAAATGACAGCGAAATCTTTTCATGTCATGAAAGAGTCCTGACTGAAGGGACTGCATCTCATGAAAGACATTAAGCCTGCCTGCGTAGAGAACATCAAAAGCTGTAGCCAAAGCAAGAGGAGGAAGGGAAGGGAAGGGAAGGGAAGGGAAGGGAAGGGAAAGTGAAAAGCTGGTTTCCACTGTAATGGAAGAATGGTGAGGCACATTATACCCCACATTCTCATTAAAATGCTCCTGCAAATTGATGCTTATGATCTGTCACTGTCAAAATAGTGGATTCATATTCTACCATATAGTAAAAAATTCCTCTTTCAGAGCTGTTGTGTTGATACCATGAGCTGTTTGCAGGATGGGGCAGAAGTTGTCAAGGGATGAATTTGCCTATGCATATGCACATGTATACAGGGGACTGATGAGTAAATAAGGAGATTAGCACAGGGAGTAAGTGAAAAATGGGAACAGTAGTTAATTTGGAGCAAGCATGAAAAAGTAAAAACATTTACTGCATGAACTGGATTTTCTCCTGCTCTAAAACCAGTATCATGAGACAACTTTGATGTATGACAGAAATATTATGTCTCTTTTTTTTTCTCTGAGTCTTGTTGTGACTCAGGAGTTGGAGTGTTTCCCCATTCTGCTTTTAAATAACTTCACCTATGTGTCAAGATTTTCTTGTCTTTTGAGTAGGGCAGGGATTATGCCTTTCTTTGGAAGAACTTCACAGCTGGACACAAGGAACATGTGATGATGCTGAGTGTCATCACTCCACACTCCCCTGCTGGCCAGTTGTGTGGAGGGACTTTTCCTGGTATGGACTCTTTCCCAATATGTCCCTGTTATAGTTTTAGAATTTGTCAG
>VWZG01003933.1:220423-234856 GCA_013396735.1 Grallaria varia | reverse complement strand
ATATATTTAGTAGTTAAGAACTGTTATCTTTCCTTCTACACATTTTCCAAATTAAAATTTTGTTTTAAATTTAAAAGAGGTGTGGTCAGTTTTGAGAAAGGAATTCTAAATTGTTTTAGCTTACTCTAAACTAAGACAGTACCTTCAGCAACTGGGGTGTGAAGCCACCAATATAATCTATGCAGTTGTCAGCTGGTGATGTCATCCTCTAGTTCTGTCACCTGGGCTATTCTTGATAATGACAAGCAGATGACAGTTTTAATAGCATTATATCCAGATCTCCTAGTTCCTTGTGCTCAGAGATTTTAAACAGAATTAATACTGTTCCAGTTGATGCCATGCTCTGATACAGCCTGCTCAACGTCTTTCAAGATCTCACTTTAAATTGCATCCCAAATTATGTATCATTTCTTCCAACCCAAAATGTGCATTGCCTCATACAATCCCATTAGGTTAGCATTCAGGATACAGTCTGATGGTGATTTTTCTCTGAAATTAGTCAGTTAATCTCTGCTATTTGCTGTGATAGTTTGGAAGAATGAATATTCTCTTTGGTAAACCAGACGCTGCTTGCCTTAAATTATCACTTAACTACAAACCTTATGAAGTGGGTTTTGGGTTTTTTTCTTTTTCTGAGTATCTACTTTCAAAATTTGAACACCCACAATGTCTGGAGAGGTTTCCTGTTTGGTTAGGTAAAGCTGAATGGCCACAAAAAGTAACAAGGGAGGCCTGATGTCTTCAATTTAGCAACAAAAAAAAGATAGTGTGGCTGGCAGCAGAGCTGCATATTTGTGCTGACCAGCTTCAAATTTGCCTAGGCGAAGGCATGAACACTGAGAGCAAAAGGGAGCTGAGCTCTTTCTTCATTCAGTTCTGGGTTGTTCTGCTTAGGTGGCCAGGAAGGACCTGATCTTCCTGAAGCAGAAATCTAATGTTAAGCTTCTACTTACAGTGATAAATGACTTTCAGAGGCCAACTCAACCATGCATCCCGGTTTCTTCATATCCTTGCTCCAAGCTTACCTGTTCCTTGCAGACAAGAGTCTGATCAGGTCCTGAAGATCTCAGGTGATGGAGATTCTCCACCACCCTCAGGCAATCCATTCTGTTCACTGCTATTCATTCAGAGTATTTCACACATAACTTGACCCTCGCATGCAGCAGGCTAAAGCCTTAATGCTTATCCCAGTGGATATAGAGAAAGATGAATCCTTTCCTCACTGCAGTTCTTTACACACTTGAAAGTGGCTACCATGTCTTTTCTAGATGAAGCCATACAATTCCCTAAATAATTTTTAGCTTGTGTTTTGAAAACCTCTGAGATGAGGTCCTAGGGTATTGTTCTTGTTATAGACGTACCTGAGAGCTGAGGAGCAACCAGCACTGAGGCCAGGCAGACTGACTGCATTATTTTAGGTAGCTGGGGTTTAATTATTTTGATGTAGGTTGCCAATTGAGCTAGGGGATTCAGTGAGGAGCATGTTTATTAACAAGGCAAGAGATGGTAACTAAATGGTTGACCCAGGATCATGACTTTAGCAGGCTGACAATATGTGCTGTATCTGAATTTATGACTTAAGTTATTGAACCTCTTTTGCAGCTGCCATCTGGCCAATCTCCCATTTGACCTCCCCTTCTCCTTCCTTCAAGGACAGTGTTGAGAAAGAGAGGGGATTTATACAGCCAAACCTCCTGCCTCAGTGTGCTGAGCCTTTCACAGACTGATGCAGCTGCTGTTTTCTCACTACAAATCTCCCAGCTTATCATTCAAAGTGAAACTAAGCAAGGAGGTAATGCTTGGTGCATAAGGTAATGCAAGGACACGTAATGATTCAGGATAGTGGCATTTATTGAGAACTAATCCAGAAATTTCTAAACCAAATGAGTAAATAATCTGTCACCTGGTGACATATCCGTGGCTTACTGTGTCTTTGTATTTGAGAGACATTTTCAAGTCAATAAGTCATGTGAATGAAGAAGAGAAAAGGGACTGGGGGCAGGGATACACCTAGAACCCCACTCTTCCAAAGGGTTTGTTCTCCACCTTTCTCTGTAAAAATGTTCCTTAGTGAATGGATTTCCAGCACTTCAGAAGACAGAGTGAAATGTTTATTGGCAAAGGGTCAACTGCCTCCAAATGAAGCACGAGCTGTTGAGTGGGCTGTAAAATACATTTTATGTCTATCAAACAAAACTCACCTTCTGAACATCTGAATAGCAATGCCTCCCCACAGACCAGGCTGTTGTCATTTCTACCAGAATGTCCAAGGCTCAGGAGTCCCCAGTACCAAGGGTATATTTAGACAACTTAAAAATCAACTGGTTCCTAAGATATGTCTTAGTGGTCTTCTAATTCTCAGTATTTGTTTTAAACAGGACTTGATGCCTAGAGTACAAGCAAGGCCATTCTTCAAAACAGTTAGCTGACTTTGCTTTGCTATGTTCTACCTCAGCTGGTGCTGGTTGCATGACCTCCTTCTCCTGAAACCACGGAGCTGTCACAATGACTACAGTCCTCTGATGCTGGTGGTGTCTAACTGGAGGAGTTCCATGACTATGAGATGCCAGCTGTTTACAGGTGATCAACAGGAATACAGAGCTCTAGCCACAAAAATTTGGAGCACTCACTGACATTGCCTTGTATTATATGAAAGTCCTTATATGTCTCGTTGTCCTTCCTAACTTATCTCCCTCACTCTTGGAGTCATATAAACATCTAAATATTTTTGAGGAAGCAGAGGAGAAAGACCAAATGGCAAATATGTTTCCAAGAAGTGGGATACCGCATTGTTCATGACGCTCTGGTCCATTCTAGCTGGTCCACAGAATGGAACAGCAGGTTTGCTTGAAACAAGTGCACTAAGTCTCAATTTACAGTGTGCCCTGCTGTGTTGGGAAAGCTGTTGCAAAAATCAACATCTGACTCCTTTGCTGCTTGCTGCTGATGACAGGAAACAAATTTTGACAGTCAAGAAAAGTTCAGTATGTCAGCATAACAGCAGGAAGAGAAAATGACGATAGGCAGGAAGAGTCTGTTACAAGAGGTAAGGCACTGATGGGCCTGAACTCAGGCCAGGGTTATTGTCCCAGGCTGTGGTCCACCCACTCCTCCATCCCCCTTGCCCTGCAAGTGCTCCTGAGCTCTGTCCCCATGATGATGTGGGAAGTCTTCCCCTAAGACACTCAAAATTCTTCCCTTCAAGTGCCTACAACTGCCCCCTTCATCAAACCCTGCCCACAACACTGGCTCAACATTAGAGGAATGTCTGAATGCTGTGGCAAAAAAAAAATATAGAAAAGCTCAGGCAGTGAAGAGAAAAGGAACGACAAGAGAAGGGGGAAATACTACAGGCAATTCTTCCTGCAAAGCTCTGAGCATCCTCTGGAGGTGTCTGGGTGCTCTCAAATTCCTATCATCCCCAGCAGGCTTCAGTGTCTGACATTACACCCTGACAACAAGGTGCCATCCTGGGACCTGATGGGTCTCTTCTCATTGCTTTCAAGATACTTTGACTACCAGGAAAAGTAGACAATAAAACATCTCTAAATATATTTGTTTCAGTTGATTGATTTGAAGCCCCTGAGCCATAAAGCTCAAGACAACTGAGCAGTCCCATCACTCCCACGTGACTACCACAACAAGGAGAGGTATTGGACCAAGGTTCCTGACAGTCTGCATAATTTACAGGCAGGACACTTCAGGAACAGAGCTCTTAAGGAGTAGAAAATTCAAATCATAAATGTAAATGGTAGTTATTGCAGGGGATGATCAAACCCCAAACTAACAGGCATGAATATGTGACAATAGTCATCTGAAGCAATCTTTTGCCAGTAGAAGCAGCTACTGCTCCAGAAATTGTGCACTGCCCTTTTTTACAGGGCTGGCATCTTCCTTCTCAGTCCCAGCTGGCTGCCCACCCCTTGTCTGCCATTCTTTGATGCTGTTGAGCATTGTGTCAAATTTACACAGGCCACATCAAGGTGCAGGAGCCCTGGTCTTCCTTTCTGCTTGTGAAGTGTCATGCACACCCAGGGAATCCTAAAAATAATAAATAACAATAACCCATGCACATATTCATAATCAAGTCATTGTTTACATAGAGAATATTCAGCATGCACCAGATGGTTCTTCTTTCACTACCTCCAAAATGGAAATGACCACTTACTAAAGATAAAATATTCCTTCCCTCTGCTGCTTCCCTAGGGCTCCTATTTGTTGGTCTCTTGTAGAACTACTGCTCCCTAGAGAAGAAAGCCTTTCGGCCTTGGAAACAGTGAAATCAGACCTGAAATATGAAATGTTTCAGCAGAAGCTGCAGATAAATGAACAAAGTGTTAAATCAATTCCAGAAAATAGATTTAGATTAATCCTCCTGCCTGCTGCAGCAGTGCTCTCGGAGAAGCAATATCTCTCCCTGCTGTACCATGCTGCTGCCCCTGATATCAAGATGCTCTTCCAGTGGGTCTGTAAGAGCAATTCCTAAATTACTTTTGCTCTGCAAAAATGCTACCTATCAGCTAGTGCACTAGATGCACTGCACACAACCATCACCCCAGGCACATCGCAGGTCCTGACTACTTGGTTGCTACATGGAGGGCCAAGCTCTTGCCTGCTTCATTCCCACCTGCCCCAGTGGGTGCAATTTCCATTTATGATCTAATACAGAAGATTTACTAAGAACACTGGGAGCAGAGATCACGCCTTCAGTCACCCAAAGCCAAGTCAAACACCAACTTGCTTTCTGCCTTTCTCTGCCCCCATATGCCATGCACAAGCTTGTCCAGCTCCACTGAAGGAGATGGTCCCATCCCACCCCATCCCATCAAGCAGCTTGGTATGAAAGACAATTGGCTCAAACTGTGGCAGATTTAGGAGGAGCTTGAGTCCAGGCCCTTCACTTTCCAATCACATGTTGAAGCACTGGATTTGGTGCAGAAGAAGGGCTACTATCTCTGCCAGTCAGGTGCCTACATGGAGAGGATTCCCACACTGATCCCTGAGTGGGTTGAGGTGCATTCTGTGCAGCTCTGAGCTAGACATATGTTCAGTTCCGTCACTAGCCAGGGCATCCTCTGGGCAGCTCTCTGTCCCTACTGGTGAGAAACAGCATCTTTTCCTAGAGCAAATCTGGCTTGCTTTAACAGAAGAAATTCAAAGCCCTGTTCAGGAAGAGGATGAGAGGCAGAACCGGGTTCTTTTCTCAGGAGGCTGGAGGCAGCCCTACATTCACTTTTTACCAGTACCCATGTGACCTGGACTTCCAGGGTAGGCAACTCTTTCTTTGCGCCAAGGGGATAGGGATGTGAGTGGGCAAGCTACTCCTACAAATGTCGGAAGCAAACCCAGGCCTCTGAGGCCAATATCACCTCTGGGCTGGGCAGAGCTGAAGGGTAAACCTTGTTCCAGTAATATTATCCCCCTAGATAAGCCAAGGAAAAATAATTGAGATGCTACTTTCTTTTCCCATCTGTAGGAAAAGAAATCCATGATTTGATCTTAGGTAGCTGCTTGCCAGTTCCCAGGAACCACCTGATGTATTTGGTATCAAACAAATGAAGACCACAGCATTGCTTTGAGTAAGACCAAGGTTAGGCTGATGGCACTGCATCAAGGACAACTACACATTAGTCTACCGAAAAAAGACCATGCATCTGTCAGATGGCAATTTCCCTCATCCCCAAGTTTCTGGTTATCTCCAAAGGACAATGGTAGTCCAGGGCCTACAGAGCCACTGCGGTGTCTGCTGTGGGGATGGCACCTTTGGTCATACTCTCCCCTCCCTGCACAGGCAGCGACTGAATGAGGAAAACCAAACACAGGACTGCACTGAAGAAGCAGTTGCCCTCCTCAGGGGAGGACTGCAGGAGATGACTACTGAAAGACAAGAGTGTAAACTACATGAAGAAGGATGAATTATTCCCCTCTGAAGACTCACTGAGTAGTTAGGGGTGGGAACAGAAAAAAGAGGAATAAATAGCAGGAAGAAGTTCCACAGCAGCGAGACTTGGACTTTCTCCAGACTTGTCTTCAGGTGCTTGTCTCAGACTCCTGTCTGGTGGATACGGGGTAAGAACAGCCAGTACCTAGGTCTCCAAAATGCCTGACAGAAGAAGAAGCCCAGATCTGCTTCACTCACAACTTGGGAAAGGGGACTGCCCCATGGAGTTGAAGTGGGCAGCAGGCACACAGCACCCAGCGAGCAGAGGGAGCAGGGGCCACACAGCAGGGGCACAGCCACTTTGGGGTTCGAGGGGACCAGGACCAAGGGGAGCCCTGCAGAAAGCTCAGGCAAGAGGCGTCCTGGCATGGAGCGGAGGGCAGGATGGAAAGGAGCTGGGAAACAGGTCTGAAGGAGATGAATATGCAGGGAGGGAGAGAACCTTGGTGTGGTGTTGAAAGCTGCAAAGAGCAAGGGTGAACGGGGCTAGAAAGAGCCAGCAGAGAGACTGGGGTGATCGCCGGGATGAGAGGGATTCTGAGCAGAGGGCCCTGGCTTTCCAGTCATCCTCTCAGCGCCGACCCTTCCCGTCGGACCTCCCTGGACAGCCCCCTGCTAGGTTTTCCAGGGCTGCCGCTGGCCCCTCTCTGACACGTTTGCAGCCAAGGAAGAGCTGCAGATTCACGTGCTACTGTGATTCTGTCACCTCCCGAGGATGCGGGGATGCGCCGGCACACGGGAGGGCACAGCTCCCCCGCCCCGCCCCGCACGGCCCCGGGCGCGGCGGGGATGCGGCGCCGCGCCGGCAGATGGCGCTGGGAGCCCGCCGGGAGCCCCGGCAGGAGGGAAGGGACGGACCGCAGTGATGGCCTGCCCACGGTCCCACAGATCGAGGTCATTTGTGGACGTGGGATGGAAGCCAAGCATCACAACACAAGACAGATCTCTGCCCTGTCTCCCTCTCCAGCTCTGCCGAGGAGCCTCCAGTCCTGCAGCTGTGATCTCCTTTGGCTGGGCAGCGCTTTCTCCCCGAGCAGGATCCACCTGCAGAGCAGCACCACCCCCCTCCACAGCTCCCCAGATTGCCACTGTAGTCCTCGGGGCAGGAGGATAAAAGATGCTTAGATGTGAATCTTATCCCCTGCAGTGATTCGTGCTCTGTTGCAACATGGCTAAATGTGACCCAGGAGTCCTCCAAGCTTTTGTTTGGGAGCTGAAATGGTTTCTCCTTGTTTGTTTCACCACACATTACTTTGGTAACCAAGAGGTAGCAAAGGAGCTGCTGCATCTGCTTTGTCTCCGTATGGCAGAGCTCTTTCTGGGGCTCTGGGAGGTCTGCTGAAGCACTGGCAGAGCTGCCAGCTGCTGAGCTAGCTCGGAAAGTGGATGAGGGACCAGAAGCAGGACTGTGATCAGCAGTGACCACCAGTGTTTCCAGACTCCACTTGTCATGGGGTGGCAGTACTAACCATTAATTGCATGTCATTCACTCACATTTCCCTTCTGGTTTCAGTTCAGTTGAGCATTCACAGCTCACCCATGCTGTAACTCCATCCAGATAAACTCCATATTATCTCCACCTGAGTGGTGGCTTCATTTCAGTGTATGTGGAAAGGCAAGGAATGAGAAAAGAGTTGCAAAGAACAGAACTATAGAATCATAGAATGGTTTGGATTGAAAGGAACCTTCTAGATCATCTAGTTCCACCCTCCTGCCATGAGCATGGAGACCTTCCAGTAGACTAGGTTGGTGAAAGCCACATCCAGCCTTAGCCTTGAACACTTTCAGGGATGGGACAGCCACAATTTCTCTGAGCAACCTGTTCCAGCGCCTCACCACCCTCATAGTAAAGAATTTCTTCCTAACATCTAATCTAAACTTACTCTCAGTTTGAAGCCATTACCTTGGCCTGTCACTACATGCTCTTGTAAAAAGCCCCTCTTCAGCTTTCTTGTAGGCCACCTTTAGGTACTGGAAGACTGTTGTAAGGTCTCCCTGGAGCCTTCTCTTCTCCAGTATGAACAACCCCAACTCTCCCAGCCCGTCTTCATAGAAGATGAATTAAGATGAATATAAATTATATATACACACTGTAAAACCACAGGTAAAGCCAGCAGCATGAGGAGGGAAATTAAAAATAATTATTTGTTGCAAATTAGGCTCAAATATTGACAGCATGTTCCAGGCGGGAAGTGGGTGAAAGTAGCTTGTCAGGTCAGAAGAGCCACAAGGACACATTGTTCCCTTCACACAATGTGTGGTTTAACCAGGGAACACCCTCCTGCAAAGGGCTGTGGATGCCCACATTTTATATACTTCTGAAACTCTCTCAAGAAGGTCATGTTTGTTGGTGAGTAGGAGAGGACATTACAGGAGCATCATCCTCCTGCTCTGTTCTTATGCTTTCTCAAAGTGTTTGCTGGCAGCCACTTCCACAAACAGAATGCTAGACGACACAAATCCCTTTTCTGACCTAGGACAGCCCTTTTTTTTTCTTTCCTTTTGTTTTGTTTGTTTGTTTGTTTGTTTGTTTTTTTGTTTGTTTCATCCTGGTGCTATTCTGTAAATAGAGGAAAGGCCAAGGAGCTACTTAGCAAAGATGGTTTTGTTGAATATTTAGTATATGACACAGCCTATTTAGAGTTAATGACTTTCACAAAGGACTGTGTCACCATGCATTAGCTAGTTGCACTGCTGGCAACTGTTTTAGCCAGGGAGAACATCAGCACATTAAGTGTTTGCTCCCAGGAAGGCCAGCATGTGGGCAAAGACACAGCCTGCATGCAGAGCGCTGCATTTGGCCAGAACAGTATGGTTCATTACATGATGTGCTTCTTCCTCACTGCCTCTCCCGGCTCAGACTGTTAGCTTACATCTTTCCTCTATAATCCACTGATAATCTCATTTAAATTACCATCACTTTTCCCTATTATATCTGCAATCAATCTTTTATTGCTTTAGACATCATCACAAATGCCATTTTTTGACCTTCAGAAGGTCAACTGCTCACCCTGGACTTTTTTCTCCTCTGTTGGGAACTTCCAGTTGCACTTCTTGAAGCAGAGGGGTCATTTCCCTGAGATTTCCAAAAAATACCTCACTCTGATCCATGACCTCCACTTCAAGCTCCACATAAGCATGTGTTTATTTTGTCTCTCTAACACACATATGTCTAAGAGAGGAAAATGTATTTTCCACAGAGTAAATGGACCCATGTTGCTTTCTGCATCCATCTCCAGACCACAAGGAAGCAACACGGCACACCCTTGGCCTTCAGAGCAGACACAGAGCTAGGTCAGAATGTCTGACATTGACAGGGTAGGTGAGCAGTGGGTCTGACCTCTGTGGAAGTGCAGACTAGCTATTTGCAGAGTAATACAAGGATGTTTGATGCACAAAAGCTGGAATGGCACTATCAAGTGCAAGCCTGAACGTCATGGAGAAGTTCTCTAATGGGTCCTTCTTCAAGAAAGTAAGTGAAGTGCTCCATGTTCCTAAAGGCAGGATCTGGGGAGGGAAGAGTGAAGGAACATTTGGTTAGTGGCAGGATGTTGGGGTGAAGAGAGGAAAGCCCCGAGCAAGAAGCTGCAGGAGCAGGTGGGAGCATGCACAGAGGCACTGCTGCAGGCAGCAGTGGCTGACAGCTGGGAGGGCTGGGGATGGTATTTGTGAGATGGGTTTAAGCTGCTTCAGGGACTTGGACAACTTGAGCTGCCTGTGCTGAGGGCTCAGCCAGAGTGTCTTCTGGAGCAGGGCTGGCAGCATTTGGGCAGCACCATGGGAATACCTTGTTTACTCAGGTCAGCCAAAAAAATGAGGTCTGGAGCCACAGAGAAATCTTGTGCCTGCAAGCACTGACCTACACTGTCCCACCTGACTGGCAATTGGGAAGAGCCAATTAGCATATTTAATGTAACTGATTAGTGAGTAGTCACGCAGCCTAGGTGGTGGGTGATTTTTGAAGCAGATGTGAAATTATAAGCACGCAGACACCAAACCACGAGGGAGCTGGCATGGGGGAGAGACGATTTCCCAGCGTAGCAGTTGTGGCCTCAGTGTCTCAGCTATTCCCAATGGCAAGCTGCTTTCAACACACCCTGAGAAGGTCCGGGGTGAGCACTTGAAAATTAAGAAATTAACTTTTCTAATTAACAGAACTGAGGTGGCTGGTGTGATGATGGCTCAGCCTCTGCTGCAGCTCTGCCAGCCTCACCTTTTGCAAAGCGTGAGTTCCATGGTCTCCTGTGGGAAGGGAGAAGCATCTTCCCTGGCGTCGGGGGTCCCCGCCAGGCAGGCCCCAGTGAAGGGGCTGCGGTTCTGCGGCAGCCGACTCTGCCGGATTCAGGGGTGCGTGCGGGAGGTGCTGCCCCGCGTTCGGGCTCTGGCAGCGGCTCTGGGGCAGCCCGGGGTGGCGCCCGCAGCTCCCCCGCGCTCCGCGACCAGCGATGTCCGCACGGCAAAGAGCCGCTGCCGACAGGAGCCCCGTTTCCTTAGGTACGGCAGGCAGGAGGTATTTCGGGAAAGAGGCCGGCATCGCTGGGAAAGGCCGGCAGGTCTGGCGAGAACAGGGGGAAGCCGCCCAGCACCGAGGGGCGGGCGCAGCTCTGACCTCCTCAGGCGTGAGCTTCCATCTCTGCCCCGAGGCTAATTCCCCACTTGTCCCAGGGATGAGAAGAAATTAATTCCTGCTTTTAAAGCATGAATATAATGTAATGATTCTATGAGCCCTCCAAGGAAACCGGTAATTCTGTCCTGGAAGCAGTTTTCAGGTAAGAAAGTCTGGGACCACATCCAGGGCTGTGCTATGCCAGCACCAGCCATTTTGTGTCTTTGCCCATTCCAAGCCCTGCTTCCCAGGTGCTGTGTCCAGGCCTGCCCATGCCACAGAGCCCAAAGCCCCACGCTGGCTCCCCCACCTGCACTAGGGAAGTCAGGGCTCTCTTCGATGGCTGCCTACCGGCAAACACCAGCCAAAGGCTCGCAGGCCACACTTGCCACGCTGCAGCTTGCCCACCCATCCTTGTGGGGAGCAGCCAGCACAGACACATCCCAGCAGTGCCATGCTATACCAGTCTGGGCTGTCAGCCAGGGACACAGACACAGTCTGGCTGGCATCAGATGCAGGGATCAGGAACTAAAAGGCTATTTTCACTCCTCACGCCTTCAAGTCTGACCCTGGTCTGGGTAAACTGCAGTTTTCCAGTTCCACATGCACAAGCTCCACAGGTGTATTCAAAGGCATATTCCCAGCTAAAGGCCACACCTTAGCCAATATTTGGCTCCAACCTCAGAGACACTGGTGCTGCCCAAGGGGAAACCAACAGCTTTTTTCTAAAAACATAGACACAGTAAGCAGTCTTTTTCTCCAGCTGTTGTTCTCAGGAACAGTTGCACCATCTTGCCTGAAACGTGTCTAGATAAACTCAGAGAAAGTCCCTGAGCCTGCCTGGAGAAATTCAGCTTAAATGTTAAAGCCATAAATGATGGAAAAGAGGAATTATGATTGGGAGCATCACACAGACAGCAGGATGCAGCACTACAGCCCCAGCTATGAAGCAGTTCCCTGTGCCTCATCTTTCTGCTGTCCCTGGCTGCAGCTCCATGTCTCTGCACTGCTGCAGGAATAGAAGCAATGTGGTTAAGAGCTAATGGGCTGGAGGCTGGGCCACACACTGCTCATGCTTCCCAGGCATCTGTGGGATGCCTGGGCCCTTGTGAGACCATATCTGTAGGGCTCTTCTTGGGCAAAAATCATGGCCACTGAGGCCCAATACATAATAGAAAATGAAGGAGTTTTCTCCTTGTTTGGGCTCCTCTGATTTCTTTTGGGGTTATTGTTCTGTTCTATTCTATTCTATTCCAACTAGGCACAATCTGGGCCAGAAGCAGGAAGAAACAAATACCTCCAGAGAATGGCTTATGTACAGGCTAGGTTTGTGCAGCTTTGTGATGTCTTGGCAGGCCAAAGGAGGGGGAGCAGGTGTTCACTCCTCTGGGATTGGGCCAGTTTACCAGCAGCAAGGTTACCAGCTCTGCTCTGCAGTCAAGATTCCCCACGAGCATTTGCCAATTTAAGTGATGGAGCATGTTTGTGTAAGTTTGGGTTGGCTCCCAGCCAAACCCTCAGCAGCCCGGGACAGCCTTCCCCCCCACAGCCGAAAAAAAACGGAAAAAGGAGGAAAAGGTAGCAGGGGAAAATTGCAGCAAATATATTTATATATATAGATATAGAATTATATACAATGAAACACTATGTACATATGAGTAGGGACCCCAGGGAACCCCAAACCAACCCCAAGGGGAAAAGGGGAAAGGGAAGGGGAAAAGGGACAAAAGGGGTAAAACACAACAGATATACACAATCGAAACTCAGGGGATAGCTTAACAAAATAACTAATACAATGAACTCTCACCACTTCCCTTAAGAACAGCAAATCTCTTCCCTCTGACACGACTCGGACAGAGCCCTCGGTCCAGGCCTCCAGCCCACAGAGATAAGCGAGGCCTAAACACTGAGCACTGCTGTCACGGAGCTGCTAACCGGGAGGAAAGCTGAAGCCCAAGAGAGAGAGCCTCCTCCTGTCACCTATCTTTTATACACCTGATTACCTGAGGGAATAGGATGGAATACTTCCTTAGTTTTTGACCCCAGTTGTTAAGGAAGGCCTAGAGAACAACAAACCTCACCAAAGCCTAAAATTTAAACCACCACAATGTTGGTTTCCAGTTCAGTAGGTCAGGGAAGCCATAGTTTATGAAAAACACAATCCTCACTTGCTGAGAAGGAAGGTATCGAATATTGAGGACCCAGTGGCAGATCACAGTCACAAGCCATTTTAGAAAATCCCCAGAGATTTGTTTCTCCCACAAACCCCCGTTGCTCAGTGTTTGCAGAACACATGTGCTAAGCTGGTACAGTCATCTCTGCTCTCCCCTGAAGCAGACAGTGACCCCTGATACAATGCAGCAGTCAAGGTCTCCAGACCCCGGTGATGCTGTAGGACTGGAGCTGGCTTCTCTGGAGTGAGCGGACAAGCTGTGTCCATTATTCACATCATACTATGATGGCTAAAGAAGATGGCAGTGAAAGAGTTTTGGAAATTCTTCTTTTTTTACTATTTTATTTGGCTGTTCCCTAAATTTTAGGCATATTTTGCTTTGGCTATGGTAGCTCCTAGAAGTCACCAGTTAGAGATAAAGGTCTCACTTATAGTGAAGTTTTATCAAAAGGCACTGTGTTGTAGCCCACCTGTTCTCTGTATCATGCTCCAGCAGACCAGAAATTAGTCGAGTGCTACCTCAGACTTGGGTAGCCAGAAAAAAGAAAGGGAAGACACTACGGGGGACACCTGGCTTTCACCCCTTGTTTCCTAATGGTCCATGAGCTGTGCCAACCTATTTTCACGTGCAGTATGAAGGAAGGTTCTTGGCTGGCAGCTCATTGCATTACATTACATTTGATACTTCTGGTGATTTTCATAGCTGTGTTTGTGAGACCGGAAAGTCCCTCAAACGGCTGGAGCTTAATCACTGAACTGTGCTTCTTTAGCCATAAAGAGATGAAATGAGCCCAAACAAGCCTTCAGTGGATGTCGTAGAACAATGCTGTTTACTCACCATCTGGAGAAGCCACAGATGTGAGACCCCAGGCCACCTACATGAGGTGGGAGCAATGAAGCAATTGGGATGTTAGTGAGACTTCTCTGCAGTCCCATTCTGGTGACTGTTCCCTGGTAGCCCACTTGCAGGTGTGTCTCTGACCATTGCTTGGGAACACTGGTAGCAGTGCTAGACATTGGGTGCTGCATCCCCGGGTGTGCTGCTCTCCTATTCTCCAGCACGAAGTGCACTGTCTGCATCCTCATGGATTGGAGAAACGGGAAGCAGGGTAGGATGCTTAAGAAAAACGAGGGTCTCGAAGCCCCCTTGCACCTTTGGAGGGTCAGGTCCCTGTCCCTCCTGCTGGTCACTCCTGATGACAGGAAGGCACGAACTCTCTGAAGGAACAAGAACCCTAGGAAGTTTCTTTGCTGCCACTGCTGCTGCCACCCCTGCCAAGCAGCTGAGCAATGCTGCATCACGGAGAGAGGTTTTGCAAACGCTGCTGAGGTCTCAAATGCACCCAACCCACCTGCCCCTGCCGCTGTGTTGGGGGCTGAGCCCCCGTGTGTCCTCACCGCCCTGGCTCTTACCCCGGAGGCCCGACCGGCTCCCCGCGGTGACACAGGGGGCAGCCATCCCGGGGGGCCCGAGCGCCGCGGCAGCTGCTCGGAGCGGCGGGCACACCCTCAGCCCCAGGGACAGCCTGAGAGGCGCAGCCCCCGCCGCCTCGCCCTCTGCTCCCCGCAGGGATGCCGTGGGCCGCTCGGTGAGGCAGCGCGGGGGGCTCGGGCCGTGGGCGCTCCCCTCGCGGGCCCGCAGCTCGGGCAGCGCAGGCCCCGGCGGCGAGCGCAGCGCGGGCACCGCGGCCTCTCCGCCGCAGCGGGGCGGGC
>VWZG01003933.1:180679-220324 GCA_013396735.1 Grallaria varia | reverse complement strand
GGTGGTTGGGGCGGGGGGGAGCGTGCGTGGGGCTGAGCCCGGCCCGCCCGCGCCCAGCTGCGCCTGCCGCGTGGGACTGCGGCGGGGGATGCTCGGCGTGCGGTAAGACAGCATCTCCTCGGGCGGCCCGGGAACACGCTCGAGGGCCGCGCTGCGGGTCTGGGAGGCAGGGACGGGTTTGATTTGGTGTTGCGGAGTATTTCTGGGTACTTGGCTATGCTTAGACACTGTTTGCCTGCCTTCCTCCTGGACCACGTACAGAAATGTTTTTAACTAATGCTTGTGTCCGCCTGCCTGATGAGTGGCCGAGGCCCAGCAAGGCACAGGGGCTTCCCTGAGATGCTGGAGCAAGTCGGCAGCAGAAGCAGGGAGTGAGCCCCAGCTCCTCAGTGTCCTTTCCTAGTGTGCGCACGCTGACCTGCACCACTGCCCTGTGATGTGAGATAAATTGTCATTCCACCGCTGTGTCATGTCATGGCTTGTGCTCAGTCCCCACCTCATCCTGGCCACAGAATCATCCTTCTGGGAGCCACACCTGATGGTGTTAGATCTGCTTTGTGCTGGCAGGAGAAAGGAGGTGGAACTTCCCCCCATTTCTCCCTCCAGCTTTGTGGTACTGATGAATCTTAGAGGGCTGTTGGGTCAGGGTGATCTCATGTTCTGGCCAAGCGTCACTCCCCCAGTTTACGTCTCTCCCCCAGTTTACGACTTCATCCAGATCAAGGCCCTGCCTTCTCTCTTGCTTGCTTCCCCATCCTCTCTAGCACAGTAGGTTTGCTATTAGAAACCTCCTGAATGGAAGGAGTGTTACCCAGGAGAGAGACCGTTGTCTGGCTGGCAGATATTATTTCTGCATGAACATCTTTTTCCTTTTAACTGTTTAGCCACCATCCTCAGGACTGATCTACATGCCTGCCTTTTCCGCTTTCAGAGAGTTCAGGGGGAGCAGGATGTGAAGGGAAAAAACCAGGTGGGCAAACAAGATACGATAAAGCACTTTGCCCATGTTGGGCATTTACAATGCTGTGTGACCGGTCAGGCTGCCTATCTGAGCAACAGAGAGACAGCAAAATATGCTGTTTGGGATAAGAGGTGGTGTTGTAGTGGTTTGCAGTAATTGTCCAGAGGGGAGAAAATGGAAAAAATAGAAAGCAGAAAGAATGATCCTGATACCAAATCAGAGCCTTGGCCTCGCTGTCTTCCCTGCTGCCCTGCAAAGTGGTGGTCAAGGCTGGGCAACAGATGGAGAGAGAAGCAGAAGTAGCTCCTTCCGGAAGGATTTGTCTTAAGTGTCCTGGCAAACAGCCACTGGCAAACAAATAAGTAATAAATAAAAGCAGGGAAGTGGCCAGCCCCTGCAGCCTCTGACTCCATAGCACATATGGGCTTTTCTGGCTTCCCTGTGAGCTTAAACCTCTGCCTTCTTCCCATGGCTCCATCCTGGCTCCTGAAGCTCCATTCCAATGCTTTTCAGCTCTTTTTTTTTTTTTTCCATGATAATACTTGAATCACTCTGTAACTGCTCTCCTCTTTAAAGCTTTCCCTGAGGTTAACTATTTCATCTCTGGTTTGGTGGCTGCTGACAATGGTGAGCATAGGGTGGTCCTGCAAACAGAGACAAGAAATAGCAGTGCTTTCTAGGGGTGCTGATCGGGGGATGTATAGGTCCTTGCAGGTAAATACTGTCCTCCTTCTATGCAGAGACTTCTGGCCCAAGGGACTGTAAGGCAGATTTCAGCACAGCTTCAGAGCTGCATAGTTGTAAAAGGAGAAGTGTCACTGCTTTAAAATATTCCTTGTAGGAAATACTCCCATCTTAACAGAGCTTACCCAAAGCAGCAAGGAGAGGGGGAAGTGTTTCTAACACCCACAAGTGAATTCAATTGATATTAAACTAATCAATCACCTAAACTCTTAGGCAGACATCAGTGTGCTGTGCAAGTGCTGACTCCTCCATGAGTCCTACAAACACCAAAGCCTTCTGCTGTTGTTGCTTCTGTGTTTCTTACCTACTTTAGTTGTTGTAATTATATTTTGTGTACCTAGCCTTAAGTTTGAAGGAAACATTGCATTGCTGATGCACTATGCTCAGAGTAAGAGCAGGTTTGCTTTGAGATTATTTCAGGACAAGCAGCTCCAGTCTCAATTTCCTTCAGCAATGGCTTGATCACATTCAGTCTTTAACCAGCTATCAACCTCAAACACAGAGGCCTTAGAGCTTTAGAAGATCCCACTTGCCATCTGCCTGCACTTTAAGGTGTCTAAACACCTTTTCAAAGCTGACTTGAAGTTACTGCTTCAGATGTGTCTCAGGCTGGTAATTAGGCTGTGGTCATACCTTCTTATTGGGTGGTGGCAATGGCAGCAGTTTGCTCACAGTTACAGCAATAATGGGACAGCCAGGGAGTGCACAGCCCTTCCCTTCATCCAGGCCACTATTGTTGCTGGTTAGTGAGTGAGAAAGGGCACGACAGGTCCCCAAGGGCCTCCCTGCAGAAGCAGAGGAAGGTAGGGTAGAGTAGCCTGGCAGGGGGCATGGGCTTCTCTCTCCCAGTGTGCTGCCCTGGTGCCTGTGTCACCCTCACTTCTCTGGCAGTTCAGCCATTGCTCAATGTCACACCTCCTCACCAGGTTTGTTTTTTATGACTCATCTTGATAGTTACCTAAGCCCCGTGCTGTCCTGCCTTGCCTATCCTGGTGTAGCCCTCTCTTGGATGATGGCTGTGTTGGCTTAAGAGCTGCAGTCATGCTAAGGGCTGCAGAGAAAACCTCTTTACCCAAGAAATTGACTACCTAATTGAAATTACTGTAATGTTGCCCAGCCTCTGGAGAGCATAAGCACTATGGCATAGAAGCATTTCAACACAGGAGTCAGTTGTGCAGTTCCCAGCGGTGCCCCCATGAGAAGCTGTGGATACCGTTTTGGCCAAGGAGGGGCTTCTCATAGTGGTAGTTTCCTCTCAAATAAAGATGTTTCTAAAATGGAGTCCCAGAGCAGAGAGGCTCAGTGCTCTTGTTCAGTGGGAGCATGCAAAAGCTTTGGATGACCTGATTCCCCTAACCCCAGCACCAAAGTTGTGTCTTGTCATCTGCAGATTTGTGGGTGAGCTGAGAGGAAGGCAGGATCTGAAGAAGCTAAGCTCCACTGCATCCCCAAGTGCTGAAAAGCAGATTGTGAGAGGTGGAAAAATATGTAATTTTGAATTCCTTCTAACAGAGAGGAAGGGGTCCTGCTTCACTGGAGAGCATTACTGGTGGTAGGAGGCAGCTGGGGTAGGAGGTGATGGAGGCTGAGACATTGAGGCCCTTAATGTGCTGTGTTGGATGGGCAAATTCAAAAAAAGCTGCAGGAGGCAAGTTAGGGCAAATCTTGGGTTTGGAAGGGTAGCTGGGGAGCGGCTCCCAGCTGAGCCCCCAAGTGAGCCTGTGGCATCCTGAGATAAGGCCTGGGGACCCTCCATTGTCCAAGCCAAGGTGGCCCTGCTGGAAGAATCCTCTTGCTGTGCTACCCATGCAGCAAGGTGACCCACGCTAGGATGAAAGATCAAGAAAGTGGCAAAGGCTGAGGTGCTGAGGTTGTGTGAGGGGTGACTGGTGAGACATGGAAGTGGCTGGCTGTGAGCCACAGGGCACCTGTGCAGCTGGGATCCCACCTGGCACTGGGACAGCCCCTAGTAACATGGGGCTTGGGGCACACCTGGCTGGAGAATCTGGTTACAACAGCAGGTTGGGATGGTCCTGGCATGGCTGTGGTTTGGAGCACAGTGTCCATACTAGGAGATACTCAAAACCTGCCTGGACACAGCCCTGAGGAACTTCCTCTAGCCAACGCTGCTTTGAGAAGGGCAGCTGGATTAGACAATCTCTCTTCAGCCTCAATGCTTCTGTGTTTATTTGTGCTGTCTTCTGATAAATTCAGTCACCATGGGATAATCCCCAAGGCAGCTTTAGATAAATGACCAGAAGCTGAGGTTTGCCTTGCTCCCCTGAGTATGCAACCAGCGGTCTGGAGGTCTCTACACAAGTGGTAGCCTCCCAGGGTTTGCAGGCTCCAGGCTAGAGACATGCACTGTTCATTGTGTTTCTGGGCTGCTTTTCTCAGGGAGGGCAGAACTATGTGGAAGTATAATGGCAAAGAGGGCAGAAAACCAAACCAAACTTTGTAGACTTCAGAATAAGTTTTTTCTGTGCCTGTTTGGCTCTTGACCTGCTGCTGAGTAGGATGGATGAATTAAAGTCACAGTTTAAATTAATGATCAGAAAGCCACGACCTAAGTACCTATTTTTAATCTCTCTGTGTTTGTACACGTCTGCTCTTTTCCTAAGGATAAGTTGATTCTCAGTGATAAGTTAGGGCTCAGCAGGAGGCTACACCATGCTGAAGTGAGTGGGTTTACAGCGTAACATATGGTTATTTCGATATTTAATGTCTATACCACTTGAATTACAAAATGCTAAGTGATGCGTTTCTTATTAGATATCACATCATTATTTATTATAAATTTGGTCCAGCTGTATTTCAGTGGAAAATGAAGTCTGCTTTGAAATGCAGAAAGTGAACACTTAAAAAGTGGTTTCTAGCTGATTAAATAAAACTGCTTAATAGGTATGAGCCCACAAAAGAAAAAAGAACAAGTTTATCAAAACATTCTTCATATATGTAATGAATTTAACAATACCATACTGCTATACTGTATTGTATTATTATAATACTATATCATAGCAACAGAATGTTATTATAGGAGATAGAAAATATAGCCAGTAATATAACCTGATTATTTTTGACATTCAAGAATTCAGAACTAGTTGAGATTATCCTCTCACACTTCATTGGGCTTTGAAAGGGAACCAGGCTGTCCTGCATTAACCTGCAGTATTTTTTCAGAACTTTGACTTACTAATCAGTGTACTAAGTTAATTGAAACATTTTTTCCTCACTGCTTTCAAAAAAGGTTGCTGCTGTCAGAGGCAGTTTTGCAGTTCCTCAGGCTTCAGCTCCAGTTGCTCAGCCACTGAGCAGATCTGGCAGCAAGGACATACTGCATGAATTTTGACTGATTTATTTTTCACTGGTGAGAAGAATCTGAGGTCTTAGCATGTAGGTTGTAAAAACTTCCAGTTTTTAATTGGCTGTCTTTTAATTTAAAAAGTTATTAGTTCAGACAAAATCTGATTACTTTTAAGCCTGGTGTATGTTTCCAAGAGTCATAATTCTTTTATTTGTTCTGGTTCCAAGTCCTCTTTATTGCTTTTTTCCTTTCATATTATTGCTGCTAACCTCATCAGGCAGCTTCATTGGATTTTTCTGTTGGGAGGTTTTCACCAAGTTTAATATTCTTTTATCTGAGTTTTTAATTTCTTATGTTTTCTTCCCTGAAATTTCATCAGATTCTTCTTTCTTTAAAAACAAAAAAAGCCCCAATGAAGCAAATACTGATAACAGCTGCAATGGCTCTGTCACCTCATGAGAATGGTGCATTTTAAAGACTTTCAGATTTTGTTCAGTTGTTGCAGGAAAGTCAGGTGATGGATGTTTTTGCAAATACAGTTCTCTGATATCCCACGCATTAGGCTGGATAAGAGTACCTATGCAAAACTTTAGTAATTGGACTCACAGAAATACGACCATGCTCTCAGTCTTGTCTTGGATACATACATATACTATGATAACTTTATGTGTTTTCCAGGGTAGTTACTACGTTTCAGGATTCCTTCCATCCTGGTAGCTGCCTCTGAGGGGATGACTTTTTACTTGGATAGATATGAGCCCCTGCAGAGAGTCAAACTTCAGGGGTTTCTTTCCCTCCATAATGAGAAAGTGAATTTCCAGCCCTCATGAAAGGCATGCTGCAGTTTGTTTCAGCAGAGAAGGGATTTCACTCCACGTTTCTTTGGACTTTGTGTGTTTGTTTGCTTGTTGTGGAAAATATCCTGGAGGCAGCATAAGTGTCTGTACACATGTAGCCTTTAAAATCCAAGCTGGGAGCAATGCTCAGGGGCATTCCTCCACCTCCCCAGCTGCCTGTAGGAGCCCTCCATGCTACTGCTGTGTCCTCTCCATCCCCATGCCCTGGGGCAGGAGGCGAGCTGCACAGGTCTGTGATGGGACCTGCCAACCTTCAGGTCCAGTCCTGCTCTCAGTGCTGTAGGTTGGCTGCATGTTCCCTGAACATGCTGGGGAAAGCTCTCTGCTCGTCAGGGCTCACCTTGTATGAGAGGTGGAAAGCAGGGTAACAGCGGGGATGGTATCTCTCTCCCTCACTGAGCAAAGCTAATCCAGGTGGATGGTTTTTGTGGTCATGCCTGTGTGCCTATGCAGCCCGGTGCTCTGCACAGTGCCAGCAGCATCACTGGAACCTGCTCTTGGATTCAGGCTGGTCCTGCAGCTCATTTAGCACAGATCTCTCTGTGACATGGTGACCATTAGGAGAAGCCTTCCCAGTGCCCTCCTGTGGCTCCTCGCACCTGGATTTTGTCCTTTCTTGGTCCCCTCCTTCCCGCATTACATCCGTGTGCCCTGCAACCAGAGCTGTGCTGCCAGGAGAAGCATGGAAAGCAGCTTGACAGGGTTTTGAGACCAGTGTGTCTTGCAAGTGGTCCTATCCCCAGTGAAGAGGCAACAGTGTGGGATTCAGCATCAGTTAAATATTGATGCCCACCACTCTGGAGGAGCATTTGTCTGCCTGTTCAGAGCTCTGCTCAACCTCCCAGGACTGTGGTTTTCACAAGGATGCTGGGATGAGCTGGAGGCTCCACAGCATCTGCAGTTGCCCAGATTTTTGTCTCTACTTAAGTGATGCTGACACTGGTGAAGCAGAGGGGTATTTTGTTGTGGGACATGCCCATGCTTTACTGGAAGCAGGGAGTCGGTCTGGGAGATCTTGTGCATTCTCACATTGGATTTTATTGAACTGAGTGAAGGTCTTTCCAGGTGGGGAGATGCTTCCCAGACAGCAGCTTTGCGGTACAGTAGGCACCAAACTGCCCCTTACGAGGAGGTGGAGACCCTTGCCCATTTAATAAATGCCTTGCTGGTGCTGAATACAGGATCAGGGTCTTGGGGCCCTCCGTGCAGGTCCAGCCTGACCAGGCATGAGCAGCGCAAATTAGGTGAGCATGAGTGGCAAATTGGGATGTGCTGGGTGGGGATGCATCCGTCAGGGAAAATAGCATTATCTGAACCCAGGCATAAAACAGGAACCTTGTCTGGGACTGGGCCAGGACACCCAGCCACTGTGCAAACACCTCCATATCAATGCTACATACCCAAGCATCTCTTCCAAAATGGACACAGAGCCTGTCTGATTCCTGCTAATTGTAGCTAGGTTTCAATAGCTGCTGGGCTGTGGAGGAGCTTGCAGTGGCTGTTGCTGGGACACTGATCCCTGCCTGGGTCCCCAAACCTCTTTGCCTGGCTGTATTCCTGGTGCTGGCTCTGCTGTGCCCAAAGTGCCCTGGAAGGACGAGGGAGCGTGAACTTGGAGAGGCTTCTTTTGCAGCCATCTGCTGCAATGCCTCATGTTTAATTTCCCTTTCTTTTCTGTTCTACGTGAGCAGTGATGATGTGGAGCCCAGGAGGTGGCTGCCTGGGGACCCTGCGCTGCTGGCAGAGTAGAAAAGCAGCGCAGGGGCTTTCAGCCCTTCCCTGAGTGCCAACCTGGCTGTGTGGCCCTGTGTGCAGGGAAAGCAGGCTTATGAAGAGGAACTAGGGATAATCTCTCTTTCTTCCTTATTTTCCCCTGATCCTAGATAGCCCTTTTCCAAGGCTGACTTGCCCATGAAGTGTCTCTGATGCTGACTATTGGATGCAGCATGTTTGAAAGGATGTGACCCCCCCAGCAAACCTGCTGGGCTGGGCTGACAGCCCATACTCAGTGTTGTGTTGCATACTCCTGCAGCAGGAAGAGCTTGCAGGTCTCTCAGTGACCACCCTGCTGCCAAATCTGCCATGTGTCTCACATCCTCTGGGCTATGCTGTGCCTCTCAACCCACAGCTTCTCTCCTCCCAGTGCCTTGTCCCTTTCCCAGTCTGTCTGCTGTACATGTCCAGATGTGACACTTCCTTCTCTGCCTGAAGGGAAAGAAACAATTTCTTGTGTTTCTCTCCATCACATCCATCACTCCCGACACCCCATGCGCTGGTTGTGGGCAGCTGCTGGCCACTGGGCATAGCCAGAGAGGGGCAGGAAGGCAGCACAGTGAGTGTGGGCAGTGCCAGCCTGCAGCACTGGCACAACAGAGACTGCTTGCTGGCCATCTGTGTCCCACTCATCCCATGTCCTGTGACACCTGCCTGTGATATGTGTATATTGGGAGGATCCTGAACCCCAGTCTTTGTCCCAAAATTCCGGTGATTTCCCTCTTATCTCTGATGCTCCAGGGCCATTTGACTCTCCAGGTCCTCTCCATGGAGATGAGAGCAGGCTGGTGGGTGTGATGTGCTATCTGCTCTGTTCTGCTTGACTCTGCCCTGCCCTGTACTTGACTGGAGCTGTGCTCGGGTGTTGTGGGCAAGGGGAATTCCCCAGGGATGATGGAAGTGGCGGGGGCAAGTTGTCTTGTCACCATATGTGACCACCTCTCACACCGGGAGGAGGCTGAAACAGTCGGTGCTTTGCAGAGCCGTGTGTCTGCAGCTCCGCATGTGTCTGGGAGAGCTGCCTTCCTTTGACTGCAGCAGCAACAACTTTCCTCTCATCTCCCTGAAAGTCTGTGTGGGCTGCAGAGGTGGCTGGATGTGTGTCCTGGTGACCAGAGGGGAGTGACTGCGTGCTTCCTCCACTGCCCCAGTGAAAAGCAGTGCCAGGATTGCCCTGCATGGGGGCAGGATCTGGTGGGGGGGCAGGCGGCTGGCCCATGGCTCATGCAAAGGCACCGCAATGTAGTGTTGAGACTATGAGATGGGTTCAATCTCTTCCCTCCTCCTTTGAAAGGATCAAATTGCACTCCAGGAGATAGGTGGTAACTTGGTGAATCTTCAGGGGAAGGAAGTGGCCGAGGCAGGCCTTGGGGAGCGCCTTCTCTCCCTATCCTCCTGTTGCAGGCACCTGTGTGTGTACACACACAGGCTTTCCCCTCCCTTTGAGGCACTTAGACTAAAACCAGTGTGCTGAGGGCTAACCCTCTGGCACGGCTGGATGCAGCTTACACAGGGGCTGCTGGGGCCATCCCCACTTGTGCAGCCTGCAGTGCCAGGGCCTTCACTGAGCTGCCAGCTCCCGTGCTCCCAGGGTGTTGTGATTCATCCCAGTCATATGGTGTTACCCAAATATGCTTGGAAGCTGGGGCAGAGGTGGGAGGAAAGCCTCGTCAAGGCCAGGATTGGCGTGTGGTGTGCTCCAGGGCTCCTTCTGCAGCCCAAGCCTCACTCTGCTCCTGGCACTGAGCACAGGCAATAGAAATGTTCTAGCTCTGCCGATGCTCTAAAATCATACTTTTTGTGTGTGTATGTGTATATATATATAGTGTTGTAATGTACTGCTCTCAGGAAGAAGCTTTTTTACTTGCAGAGAGGGGAGCTGGGCAGGGCAGGAGTGTTTCTTTGCTCCTGCAGCAGAATCAGCTGTGGGTGATGGTTTGGCTACTTAATGCTGGGGAGGAGTGAAGAGTATAGAGGCTGGTGGCAGCCAGGCACCAAGGTATCCCCTAGAGCAGTGTGGAGGGATGTGCGTGGCTGGCCCCAGGAGAAGGGGATCAACAGGGCAACATAACACTGCCCCTAGGAGGCTTGCGGGACGAGGGTGCTCAGTGGGAGAGTGCTCCCAGGTCCTTGTCAAGCAGCAGCAGGCTGGAGTGGAGCAGAGTGGGCCCAGCAGCATGTGTGCCACACCCCTGGTAGCCCACCATGTGCCCATGCTCATGCTGCATGTCACAGCAGGCTTGTGGCCATCAGCTGTGAGGGCTGGCTGAAGCTCAGCAGTTGAGAGTAGCTGTGCAAGGGCTTGAAATGCAAGCAGTATGATACCAAGCTTCTTGGTCTGCATCCCTTTCAGTCACAGCCCACGTCCTTTCCCTGCCATGTATTCTCGCTAGTATATCTCCTTCCCTCTGCCCTCAGGTGCAGTTCCCTCTGCTCACTAGTGACGGCTGTAGCTGCGCTGGCTGCTCCTGCGGCTGGCAGTCTCTGCAGCAGGTGGCTTTATAAATGGCAGAAGATAAACCTCCCACTCTCCTTTCCAGCTCCTACAGCTCCCTGCTCCCCAAACAGTGGAAGGGACTTGGGCAGGAAAGAGCTACTTCTTCCCTATCTCCATCCTGTCTTCTCCTCCATCTCCAGGGGCCACAGTGCTCCTGGCACCTTGTGGCACTGTGAAAGATGCCTGTGACTCACAGTGACAGCTTCAGGCCCTGACCAAGGCACAGCTGCTCCTTGTTTGTATATCGGTTTCCACAAGGGAGTGTTTTTCCTAGTGCAGGCGGCACTTTCCTTCACAAAAGCCTTAAAATCCTTCTCTGTGTGAGCGCTGTTACCTGGGTGGCAGAAGCAGCAATCTGCCTGTAAATGCCCAACATCCCACCACTGCTTCAGCCATTCTGAGAGGTGCCTTCCTTGATCTTCAATGCCAGATGTGAGCTACCTCTGCCAGACTGGCTGTGCGTGGGCACATGCTCTGGTCTTGGAGCTGGCAGGCAGTAAGCAACCTGGAGGCACCCTTTGCAGGGAAGCTCAAACCCTTCTCTAGGGCTGGCTGCTGCCATGGCTCTGTCACAAAGGCAGCGGTGGCTGGAAGTTGCTCTCATCTGTGTATATCATCATTCATTAATTGCAAGTGCAGGGGTTGCTCTGGGGACTGTGAACAGCATGCAGCATCCCAGCTTTGGAGCAGGGATCTGGTGTTACCAGTCTGTCTCTTTACTGTTTTCCTGAAGTACTGTTTTTCTGAATGGAAATGCGTGTACCTGTGTATATGTTAACTGACAAGTTAACCTGTGTATATGTTAACCCCAGGATGATACCCTGGCCCTTTCCCACTTGTGAGCTACCTGGGCCTCCATCTCCCACCATTAGCCCTGGATTTTTCATGGTATCATACAAAAATTTGGGTTGGAGGGGACATTTAAATGTTGTCTAGTCAAATCCCACCCTTTAACTGGACCAGGTTGTTCATAGCCCTGTCCAACTTGACCTTGAATGTTTCCAGGGATGGGGTATCTAGCATCTGTGTGGGCAGCTTGCACCAGTGTTTCACCATCCTCATTGTAGAAAATTTCTTTCTTATATCTAGTCTGAATCTGGTCTCTCTTAGTTTAAAACCATGTCACTACAGGCCCTGTTAAAAAGTCTGTCCCCGTCTTTATTAGAAGGCCCCTTTCCTGGCTCTCTGCTATCAGCCATCTCTTACCAGCAGCCCGGCAGCTCCCTGTCCTCTTCTTGGGCTGGGCTTGGCCCAGGTAATCCTTTGTGCTAAAGAGTGTTGATTTAAGTGTTATTAAAGGACAAGAGTGCATGATTCAGAATGAGCAACAGACGCCTGCCCTGGGGAGCTTGCAGAAATATTAACTCATGTTTGCTTGGTGCATTGCACACACAAAGTGTGGCGTGAGGGGCTCAGCACACTGTGTGCACAGTGAGAGAGGGAAATGCAAACTAAACATGGGTTTAGAGCCAACCTGCAGTGGCAGCTTAGTCAAACATGGCAAAAATGGCTGGGGGTGGAATGAATAAATTCCACTCCGATTCTTCTTTCCCAATCTCAGTGTTCTGGCTCCAGGAGCCGCTGGGTGGCACATCTGTGGAGGAGGCACTGGAGAAGAGCTGTTCTGTGGAAAGTGTCTCCCACGCACTGGCCTAAACAAACCTCTCTGGCCGTAGATCTCACTGTGAGCACTGTTTGCTGTCAGTTGCCTGGAATTTGGCTTTATTCTTGCGCCAAGGAGCACTGCAGCAAGTCAGTGTTGGCCTGCTTGGTCCGCAGCATCCCTCCAGGAGAAGGGGCTTATGCAGATGGCTGTTTGGTACCACAGAGGAAGCCCAAAATTGTCCTGCAGAGAGTGCCAAGGGAGTCTGGGGACTGGGATACCTTCTTTTTCAAAAACTTCATGGAGCTTAGTCTGTCCAAGTACCAAAACCCCACTCTGCATGGTCGTGCTTGGCAGGAAGGGGAGAGCAAAGAGCTGGGGGTGACATGGCAGCCACCATGGGAGGACATGGCAGGGTAGGGTTTAGCTCTCAAATGCTGTATTGGTTTTGGGTGAGTCCCTGGGTCAGCGTGACCCTGCACAGGGCTTCCTGAAGGTAGTGGCAACCCACCACTCCTGAGCACGGAAAAACTTGCTTGGCTCTCCAAAATGGGATCAGTCTCAGCCTCCTGGTGGGTTACATTATTTAGATGGACAGTGTTGGCAGGGCAGGTTAGGTTAAGAATGGTGAAGCATTGGGGGTAGGAGCGGTAGTGCCAAAGGCAGGCTTACCACCAAGGGGAAGAACCTTGCTGTGTGCTTTGCATCCCCAGGGCCTTGGTGGGCTCACAGGTTGGCTCTTCCCCCCGCCCACATGCCCTGGCAAGCATTTGTGCTCCTTGGTGGGAAAGCAGTGCAGATCATACAGGTGGAGAAGGTAAGGTTCATCTACACCATTTTTAAGCAGGTTTATTTTACTCAGTCATGCACTCACACTCATTGAGTGGTGGGTATGGGTGTGGAAGGGAGTGGGATCAATAAGAACAGACATCCTACCTCTCTGAGTATTGTATCTTCATTGGCAATTACAAAACTACTCTTTGAGCAGGTGTTTTATACCTGTTAGGAGTCACGTGTTGCTGCAGAGTGATCTTTTGCCTCCAGACCTTACTAACCTCAGCCTCTGTAGCCCACCAGCCACGTTGCCACTCTTGGTCTGCTTCTCCTTGTTTAGAAGATGCGTCTGATTTTCAACAGGCTAACAGAATAGGCTGATGTATGTCCTGTGTCCTACTGGTGGTGGGATGGGGTCTTCTGCTAACGTGTTGTCTATGCCATGGCCTGCCAGCGTGTGGGCACAGCATTCACACCAGTGTCAGTGTCTGTGCTACCAGTCTCTTTCCATCCAGCAGCATGGCTCCCCAACAGGATCTGGCTCCAACCTCAGCCCTGGGGGTGGTAAGGTACCACCACAGTGACACTGGTCTCCTGTGCAGATGCCTTTCATGAAGATACTGAAGCTGGTGCAAAGAGCTGTGCCCAGGGATGCTGCCAGCCCACACGTGCCCACCTCACAGGCCATGAGCAGCCAGATCCTCTCTTTCCCTTTTGAACGTGGAGGCCATGAATCTAAGAGGGAAGGCTGAAGGGAGAGTGGAAGAGGAATGCCTTGGACCTCTGTGGGGTTTTGGAGGATTGTATCTGTTGTCCCATGCCCTCTGTGCTCATCCCCCTCGGGGACAGATGTGGACCATGGTGTGCCTATTCTGCCATGCACCGAGCAACAGAAACAAGAGGTCACCATGCCCCATGTTTGTGTCTGCTGGTGTGTATGCTGAGCTCAGTGCAGGGTGTTGATGAGCCTTTTCCCATCTTGAGGTACTTGGTTAGCTGTGCTGAGTCAGTGGCAGTGGCTCAGGTTTCCTGCCCTCCCTCTCACTGCAGTCCTGCAAGGTCAGTCACTGCAGTTCCGCAGGGTGGGACGCTGGAAATTTGCCTCTCTGCCTGGTCCTGTGCACACCAAGGCATGAACCTGGTCTTCCTGTTACAGTGGTCTTTGTTTTCCCCCCCTGCAGCCTGGCCACAATCTATTTGTGATGGAAGAAGGATGAATAGGCAGTCAGGTAGCACAGATGCTTGTTTTCTAGGAGGCATGGTCTAGGTCTTCAGCCTGGCTTTTCTGCTGGTTTTATGGGGCCATTGACTGCTCCATCAGCAGCCCCCTGCCCTGGCTGCCCACCCGGCAGCCAAAATCAATAACCCTGTCCCTGCCAGAGTGGGATGCTGAGATAGGGTGTGTGTAGGCATGCTGGGAAGCCCAGCTTAGTCATCTTGGTGCTCCCAAGACTTTATTTTGATGTTTTGCTACTTCAGCTGTCCATGAATTCCCCTAGCAAATGAGTTTGCTGGCAGGATGCTTCAAGGGAAAGACAAATTTTGTAAAATTGTATTCACATTAAAGACATGCCTTATTTTTAATTGGAAATCTGATTCTCTGGATCACCCAACCAGAGAGAATAAACATATGCTGGTATATCAACAAAACAAAGAGGGCACTGAATATTCAAGGCAAACCTTACACATACTGAAAATGCGTCATAGAAATTATCCAGCAAATCAGTTTCAATGACAAATCCTATATTCACTGTCTGTGCACAGCCATCTAAAAGAGAAGCAAGAAGAATTGCCTTTCTCTATTGCTGTACACATTTGCTGACCCTATTTTATTATCTTTCCTCTAAGTAAGACCTGTAATGGATAGACCATATATTGCAATTTCTGCCTTTATGTTATTGCTTCATTTTCTCAACTGCAGCCCTGTCCGCTCCTGTGTTTCTTGACTGGTCCATTGCTGTCCAGAACAGGGCTGCCAACAGACACCTGTCTGTGGTTGGTATCTAGAGGCACAGCTAACGGGAAGCTGTCCCAATGCCTTCTGGAGGTGAAGGTATCCACCCAACTCAGTTATTCACAACAGAATTTCCTCTTTGGGCCTTAAAGATCAGGAAAAGCAAAATGGCAGTGGCATAACTGGGAGCAGGAACTGTTTTGGCGATGCTGTGGGTTTGGTTGAACCTTTCAGATACTATCACAGAGTGTTGTCACATGAGTAGTGCAAAATGCTGAATTTTCTCCTACATGTGGTGTGCAAATTTAGCTTAGGGGTTTCAGCAGTGACTTTAAGTGTGACCTGCAGTGTCCCTGTGATCTCTTACTTTGTTATACCAAAAACCATACCTCTCCAACCAGATGGAGGTTGAACATGTCCTACAGGTCTGAGTTCAAGCTGTTCTTGATGCACATGAGCAGAAATCTGCTCTCGCCGTTTCTGCTGCTTGTGCTGTTCCTAGAACATCTACATGATTTACTTTTAGCTGGTTACTCCCAATAGTTATTTTAATGGTAATGCTGCAGGCGTATAATTTTTATAAACTTTTCTAAGAGCAGCAACATAAAATAAGAGATTAGTTGGAACAAATGGTCTGGAAAAGTACTGGTTTGGGTTTTTTGAGATAAGTTTCTGTGGTTATCTGGGCTTGGAAAGGCCAGGGAAAAGGCAAGAGAATGAGCTGGACATCAGCTCCAGAGGAGCTGGCATACACTGCAAGGGCTGAGCATGACATGATGGCTCCTTTGGGCTCCTTTGGAGTTGGAGATGCCTAAGAGAGAGGGGACGGAGCTGGACTAGGTCTACAAGTTTTTTCTGCTCCTGAAATTTCTCTGTGCAGCCTGGCATTGAAACAGCAGTGCTGGGTGGAGAGATATTAACTGGTTGGGCTGGGAGGGTGAAGTCTTGCATTTGGGAGGTTTCTGGGCAGGAGAGCTGGAAACAGGAGATACTAGCACCATCTCCAGGAGGAACCCATTGCTTTTGGCCACCAGGAGCAAAATATCTGCTACTGGGGGAAGGGGATGGCAACAATGACTTGATGGGGAAAGACAACTTGTACAGATCTCTGTGAAAATCCCCCTCACCCTGCCATCCTCCAACAGGATGTTCCTCCTACGAGCGTGAAGATGGTGCCTAGAAACAAGGTGCAGGATCTTACTGCTGAGTAGTGGAGTGGTGGTGGCAGAGAAGGGACTTGGAAGTTGCTAAGAGTGTCCTTGTTTATTTGCTGAAGGTCTAACAGCTCTCTCGGTCAAAGACACACTCTCCTTGTTAACAAAAAGGCAGTGAATTATTTAGCAGCTGAAAATGCCAGATGGCAATGGCTCTGCTGCTTACAGGAGGGGAGAGAGGGAGGGGAGACATGCACATTGCAGGGAACAGATTGAGAGCATTTCCATAGCAAAGAGCAGACCTTGGCCAGAAGTCCTGGTGGCCCAGATGGTTGCCTGATGGCGAGCAGGAGGCAGGCAAGCCAGGGCAAACAGCTGGCACTTGCCAGAGTAGCCCACTCATTTCCCACAGGTCTTCTCTTGTTGGCAGTCCCTTGTCAGGCTTTGTTATCCATTATGACCCTTGAAGAACAGGACTCCCAACTTTGGCTGGGAGGCAGGCCATGACTGAGGCTTTGCCAGCCCATCCATCACTTCTCACCTGGGTGCACTGATAGTACTTCAGCCCCAAGTCTACTGGGATGCCCTTTGGAGAAGTATCAGCATATCTCAGGTGACCTGGCAGTTCTTTTGAGAGTCACACTCATGGTCAGCTGTCCCAGCTTGTCCATGCTGTAGGCAGCATGGGCAGATCTGTATCAGACACTGAAGCCAAGCCTCAGGTGACACTGCACCATATGCACAGTAAGAGAGAATGAAGACAGTCAGATGCCAACCTAATCGTGGAGTGAGGTGAGCCTCAGGCTCTTCTGGACTCACAGCCTTGGTCCAATCATCCCAAGCCACTCTTAGGCTTCCAGTGGAGATTTTTCTTTGGGATAGAAGTTATGCTTCAGAAATGAAGAAAATAGCAAGTCACCATCTTTTTTGTGTTTAATTTGGAAACTGCAGGCACCAAGAGTAGTTCGTAAATTCTTCAGCCCTCTTAAGAGCTTGGGTTCAGAATCCCTTGAGAATCCCCAGCATACAGGCTGTCAGAGCCTTTTTTTGTGTGTCAACTCTTATGCTTGAAAACCTCCTTCTTCCTCAGCCTTTTCTTTTGCTGGATGAAGAGGTCAAAGAAAGCCAGTCTCTCAGGCGTATAACCTGTATCAGCTCCTGCCCAGGCACTCCTGTCCTGCCTGCTCTGCTCAGCTGTGGGGTGTGGGTGTCTGGGCTTTTCAGGGATTTTAGGACAGGACTAATCTCCTCAAGCAGCAAACTGCACGGTCTGAGAGAGAACCTGAGGTTACAGCAGTGTATACAGAATCACATGCTACTCTAGTCTCCCATCTGTCACACTGACACAGCAGAAGTAAATGTTTCCCAACAAAAGCAAATCTGTGTAGAGATCAGGAAGATCCCCTTTCTAAGCCAAGGCATTTTATGTGTGCTGTCTCTGTGCACCCCAAGGACCTCTCAATCAGGTTTCCTTTGGTGCTGAAGAAGAGTTGGTCCTGTTTAGTCTGGGTGGAAAAAACTACCATAAACACTTTGCATCTCCAGATCCCTGGAGATGCCAGCTGTCTTTGCATCCTCTGCCATTGTTCAGTCTTGTCCTTGTGGGCTTTGAGCATCTTCCAGCAGCGATCACCTGTGTCTGGGTGACTGCTGGGCCTGCAGAGGGGTCACAGTTGTGGCTGGAATATAGATAAAAAGGAAGGAGAGGAATGAATGCCCAGTGGCTTGAATGCAAAACTCACAGGAGTACATGTTAATAAACCATTCTGAGTTTTCAGGTGGCCTTTGCACTGGTCACAGTATGCTGGCCACAATATATTGTGCCCAGCATGTCTGCAAGGCAAGGCACTTATATAGCTCCTTATAAACTTTAGAGCGTGCTTGCAGCAAGTGTGGGTAGAGCCCTTTACAAATCTTCATTCGCGAAGCCTGGCCATGATGATGATGATAAACTTTAGGCAGGCTAGAAGATATTCTTGTCAGGAGCACAAGTTCCTGAGACTAGGGATGTAGATTAATTGTAATTGGAAGGGCCCCCTTGGAGGTCATCCTGTAAAAGCCCTTGCTCAGGACCAGGCCAACTTCAAAACTGTAGTTGGCAACTTAAGGCCTCCAAAGACTGTGGTTGGTCTCACCAGACATAGCTGTTCGCTGAATGCCACACAGCTCTCTAGGCACTAGAAGCAGCTGACTAAAAGTGCCAAGGGGGGCTCCAAGGCACAGAGGCACAACAGGCACATGAGGACAAGAGACTCTGGCTCCCTTGTCCCCACCCCATGTTTGTTAGTGTTTGCTATGCTGCTTCCTTTTCCTCTCATCCTTCTGGTGAATGCAGCAGTTGTTCCGCAATGTCCTGGCACGCAGATTTGTGGCATCCCCATGAGTAAAAGCTGTGTTGGCTGCTCTAGGGTGCTCATTCCCAGGGATCTCAGGCACTGCAGGTTTGGAGAGGATCTTCTCCTGACTAAAGCATGGTAGTAGGAAAGGTTTTGTAAACAAGCCACAGTCTTTGCCATTATTGCCCTTTAAGTGTCTTCTGCCAGTGAGGACTGTAGCCTGTGGTATCAGCTCCTGGAGAATGTGGAGGGAAGCCTGGCTTTTAGGGTTTTGAGAAGCTAATTCTTCTGAAGACATTAAGACATCTTGGAAGGAGCAGTTCTGCTTAGCTGGAAATACGAAAGGGAGGACCCACAACTCCTGAGTCACACAGATTGTGATGCTAGAGGAGGACAGAGGGCTTGGGGTATTTCATAGGCAGTAGATATCTGGCTGTAGAGAGAGAAGCAAGCGCAGCCCGGTTATTAATATCATAATTGCTCTTTTTCTCAGAAATTCGAGCAAATGCGTCAGCTTCTCATTCCTGCCTGCTGACCGCACCAGGGTGGCCATGACTCAACCCAGCGTCCGGGACTGAGGGGCTAAGGCGGTGAGAGACCTATCTCAGGTATGACAAAGCCAACAAAATAGCATGGGGTTTCATGGAGGGGGCAAGGGGCAGGGGGCTGTGAGATTTCTTCAGTAGCACCCCCTGCCCTCTGTCCCACAGCCTCTCCTAGGGAGAGACTGGGACTGGGAAGCTCCAAGGTCACCAGCCAGTCTTCTCCCTGCCTTACCCTTAGTGAACTCCTTAGAATTTGATGGAGGAGACCTGGAAGAGTAAAGGCTTCTCCATCCACATCCCTGCCTCTGTGTTGCAGGGTGAGACCCCACAACAGCGCCAATGGAGAGCGCATACTCGATGGAGCCAGCACCTGGTGGTGCCAGTCCCACCTCACTGGATGTGCTCATCTTCTTGGATGCCCCAGTAAACAGCACGGAGGAGCAATGCTTCAGCGCCCGCTCCCACAGCACTGTCCTGGAAGGGCTGCCGTTTGGTGGAGTGCCCACTGTGCTTGCCATCAACTTCATCCTCTGGCTGGTGAGTAGGCCAGGAGGGTGACATTTCTACAGGCACTGCAGCCCCTGGGTGTGCTGACAGCCACACACAAGTGCAGCCTGTGCACTGGTGCACCTGACTGGGGGGATGGGGGTGAGTGCAGGGTAACAAGGGCTTTGTCCATATCATGATTGGCAACAGGGGGCACATGGACGGCAGTGGTGAGATCATGGATCAGGAACAGTTTGACTTGAGGCAAGAGTTTTGCACGAGCTTGGGCTCATGAGTGAGAAAGTGGAAAAGAGGGATGTGAGAAGATCCCATGGGATGAGACCCTGCAGCAAAACCCTTCACTTCTCCTCTGTCTTCTTCTTCCAGCTTCTCCTTCTGGTCTTCTCCTGTCTTCGGAAAGCAGCTTGGGACTACGGGCGCCTGGCACTGCTGATGGACAATGATAGGTGAGGAGGATGCAAAGCCAGTGGGTCCATTCTCTTCAAGAGGGCTGGAAGGAAGGCCAGCATGACAGGGAGGCACACAGAGAAGTTCAGCAGGTGTTCTGTCCCTCCTCCCCACTGGGAATAGCCTGGCTGCCCTTGCCCATGAAGACACAGTCACCATCTGTGGTACAGAGAGGGAAGGCCAGCTTTCATTCCGTCTTTCCAGTAGCATTTGGTGACTGTTCTCTATGCCATTGAGGGCACTGTCCTGGGAACAACAGAGGCCCAAGAGCTGAGTGGAGACTGAGCTGCTGCCTCTTCTACCATTCTTGGGATGAGCAGGACTGGCTGGTGGAGGGGGCAGAGGGAGACACACAGCAATAACACTGTTCCTCATGTACCTAAGCAACTTGCCTGGCCTGTCATTTGGGCAAGGTGCGGAATCCCATAAAAATTAGCAGTGTTCTGGTAGAAGTAGAACCCAGACCAGGTTTCCAGGTGGGCAACTGTCTGCCTGCCAGAGCCCAGCTCACCCTGGGCATTGAGGCATCTTTCTTTGTGCAGGTGGGTGCCCACAGGAGGGGTGTCTGTAAGGCTGGGCAGCCCCCAAGAGCAAACACTGATAAAGGCCCTCTCCTCCCTTCTCAACTCCTTTGGGCCTCAGACTCTGGAGCTGAGTCTGACAATGGACAGGTGATATTTCCCTTCACCAGGGAGATGAAAGGGCAATCAAGACTTAAAATGCAAGCTCTGATTACTTTTCTTTTTACTGTAAAACCATTTGAGATGTCTGAAAACAGTGGCATAGAAAATACCTGATTCAGAAGGCCCTTGTACTGGAGCTAAGGCTAATTCTCCTTAAGCCACCCCATCATGGGTCAGGGCCACAGAGGAGCAGTGGAGACTTGTCATCATGGAGACAAAAAGATGCAACCCCTCTGTCCCAAGTCCAGCCAAGTCCCATAGTCACTGGTCCAGCCTCAGTGCAGGATGCATGAAGAGGGGGGAGACATTTTCTGGGCTGCTCTCCTAGGAGAGGCTTCTCCAAGGGTGCTTATCTTCTCCTGTCTCTTGCATCTCTTCTGCCTCACCTCTCCCCTCCTCCCCTCACTGCAAAGTCTGACGTCGCTTTTCTATGGAGAGCAGAGTGAGAAGGAGAAGTCCCCATCAGAAAGCAGCCCCTTGGATACTGACAACAAGGATGTGGTGAGTGCCAGTGGCTGTAGCAGTGGGAGCTTGGACTGGGTTCGTCCTGGCCCAGCCTGCCCTGTTCTTTATCAGAAACCCAGGTGAGAAGTTAAATGGGAGAAATTAAACTTTCTAGTGCAGGGTTTCCTGCACAACATACTTTAGCAGTGGAGAATACCTGGAAGCTGGAAGGTTTTGTTTGTCCTGGATTTTTTTTGAGGCATCTGTCTGGAATGGCAGTTCAGAGGGGATGCTCTTATCAGGGCAAGCATTTCCCAGCTGCATGGCTGTCCTTGCACCTGCAGGGACCTCGTTGGATGCATGGCCAGAGCTTTGCTGCATGCCTGCAGGGATCTTTCTCACCCATCAGGACAGTCCCCTGCACCACAGTTCCTCCTCTGCCAGCATGGTTGATGGCAGGGGCTTTAAAGTAATCATTTGTTTGTCTCTATCACACCAGGAACAGAACAGGCTTTGCTGGAAACAAACACAGATGGACACATTTTGCTGCTTCTTTCTATTTCTTGTTTGTCAGCAAAAGCTCAAAAATCAGTCACTGGTGTGACTATGAAAAAAGTGACATGGCATTAAAGAAAACTAGGCAGGGAAGAAGCAAAAGAAGCAAAATCCTTGCAGAAGGCCTGTTTAAAGCCTCTGTACCATGTGTTCCAGGCAAATGTATATTGCTTATCAAAAAATAAGTGAGAAAGACCACAGGGAAAGCCATTGTGCTAAAGAGAGATTAAGGGAGATTATTAGAAGTAAGAAGACATCCTTTAACAAGTCAAACTGTTCACAAATGAGAGAAATGTCAAGTCTGCCAGGTCAGATGTAAAATACACTAAGAGAGGGGAAGAGCGGTTTTGTGGAGAAATTTGTACAGAGCATAAAAGCAATCACAAAATCACAGAATGGGTGAGGTTGGAAGGGACCACAGTGGGCCATCTGGTCCAACCTCCCTGCTCAAACAGGGTCATCCCAGAGCACAGGGCACAGGATTGTATCCAGATGGTTCTTGAATAACTCCATTGAGGGAGACTCCACAACCTCTGGGGGCAATCTGATCCAGTGAGTGGTCACCCCCACATGTGGGAGTCCATCTCTTCTCCCAAGTAACGAGAGACAGAACTCAATGGCTTCAAGTTGTACCAGGGCGTGTTAAGATTAGATATGAGGAAAAAGTTCACTGAAAGGGTGATCAGGCATTGGAGCAGGCTGCCCAGGGACATGGTGGAGTCACCATCCCTAGAGGTATTTAAAGGATGTGTAGATGTGGCTCTTAGGGATATGGTTTAGTGGTGGACTTGGCAGTGCTCAGTTAATGGTTCAGTGGTTTTAGGGGTCTTTTTCAACCTTACAATTCTATGATTCTACAAATCCTCCAAAAAGTGGTGAAGAGGCCAGATGACTGAATGCTATTTGGTACAGCCACAACCAGGAGCACTGCAGAGGCACCTTGAACTTGCATGAACTCTGGTGTTAGTACAATGCAAAATAATGTGTAGGGGAGAAAAACCCCTAATATTGCATACACAGTGACAAGGAATAAACTATTACACAAGCACTTAGGTTATCCTGTATCACTCTACAGCAGTGCCGGCTCAGCACTTGGTAGTGATCAAAAAGGTGTGTTGCATTAGGGACTGCCAGGAGAGGGGCAGAGAAGGGAGCTGCTGGGAGCCAGGAGCCTGTTACAGAGATGCTCCTTAATATTCAGAGGAAGCGAACATCACTGAGCTGCCTTGGGCACTGCTTCCATTTGCTCAGCCCCCCAGCTATAGGCACTGCACCACCTCTGTGTGTCCCCAGCATATGTTGTGCCCCAGCTTCTCACTGGAGAGGTGGGAGTGGTTGCCCATGTCTCATCCTGACTCTTTTGCCTTCTAGGGATTCTGCTCCTGGCTCATTTCTATCTACCAGATGAAGTAAGTGTGTGGCCTTGGCATTATGCCCATGTCCCACAGCTGCCCACCCCTGGGGAGCTGGTGCCCAGGTGGGGGCCCATTATCCAGAGCTGCTGGGACCAGCAGCAGAGGAGAGCCCTCTTAAAACATCCACCCTGAAGAGAGAGCAGAGGGCTCACCTCTGTGTTTCCCTGGCCAGTAGATCCTTTCCCAAAGAAAAGGGCTTCAGCCTCTTCTGGTAGGAACTAGTTCTCAGTGGGATGGCAGCCAAAGAGCTGCTTTTGTCCCTCATTCCTTCTGTGCCCAAATCCTTTGTGCCACAGGCAGGATGCCATGAGTTGGTATGGACTGTGGGAGACTGGAGCAGCCAGTGTCCCCATGATGGGAGAAGGTGGGGAGGAACCACCAGCGCTCACCCTCACCTGCCTTTTCCCAGGGACGAGGAAATTCAGAGCAAGTGTGGGATCGATGCCACCACCTACCTCTCCTTCCAGCGGCACCTCCTGGTCCTGCTGATGCTGGTCTGTGTGCTCTCCGTGGCTGTCATCCTGCCCGTCAACTTTTCAGGGGACCTCCTGGGTAGGTGCTTCCCTAGTTACAGGGTGATTCAGGAGTGTTGTGCAAGCTTCCTGGTCTTGTGGGAAGCACTGTGCCTTTGGGACAAAAGGCAGAAGAACCCCTCTGTCAGAAGTCCCCAAGTGAGCAGGAACCCACCATCAACCGTGGGACAGAGGAACACAAGAGACAGGGAAGTTCAGGGCAGTGAGTATTTGGTGGGGACCTACGAGATGGAAACAAGGGAGCAAAGACCAGAACCACCAACTGCAAACATGGATGTGCACGCTGCACTGGTTTCCCTTAACCTTATGCTTTTTCTCTTCCTCTGCAGGACACAATCCCACCCACTTTGGCCGAACAACCATTGCCAACATCCCAACGCAGTAGGTGCTCCCACACGCAGGGGGACTGTGTGTGCTGCTGCTGTGATGGACACTGCTAGGAGCACCCAGACACAGCACTCACCACAGCCCCATGATAGGGACAGGGAGAGGTCCACGTGAGCAGCATGCCGCTCACAGTAACACCCATGTCTCTCTGTACCATGCATGAGCACAGCCATGGCAGCCAACACACTGGCACTGCTCGTTGCACCCTGCTGCTGGCAGAAGTCTCTCGGGGGTGCTGCATGGCCTCATTTCTGTAGTATCTCAGCATACACCCTGGGTGCTGCCCCTCTAGTCCCTTGCGGGGGGGGGGTCTGACAGCTGGCACTGGGAGGTCCCACCGGGTGGAGGAAGTGGCCATGGGTGAGGTACTGAATTCTAGGCTAGTCCTGATGCCATGTGCTCACCAGAGCACTCTCTGAACCCCTCTTCCCCTCTTCCAGAGACCGTCTCCTGTGGCTGCACAGCATCTTCGCTCTCATCTATTTCATCCTCACCATTCTTTGCGTGGCTCACCACTCTGTCCACCTGGAATACAGAGAGAACGAGAAGGTGAGCACCCATCCTCCAGCCCTGCCTTGTTCAGTGCTAATGCACAACTTTTTGCTTTGCACAAATGCTAGTCCCAGTAGGTAGGGAGAGCTTTAGAAACAGCCAGGGGCTGGGCAGGCAGGGAAAGATATGGTTGGTTTTTGCCAGCCTCTGGAGAAAGTCTGACAGCCTGGGGGCACATCTCTCTCTCTTGCTGTCTATCTCTTGAGACTGAAGTTCTGCTGTGTCCAGCTGTCTGGACATCCCCAGGGTTTGGGACTGGACACTGGGGAGGCCTGTGCCTCTGGGGTAGCAGTCAGGTTAGTGTCCCAGCTCGCTGCTGGGTGTGCAGGGTAGCAGTGATGTGTCTCACAAATCCTCTGCCCCTTCTCCTCCCCCAGGTGGCCCGGACACTGATGGTTACCCACATCCCCAGGGAGATCACTGACCCTTCCCTTATCATCAAGCATTTCCAGTGAGTAGGGGTGTGCCACAGCCTCACTGGGTGAGTGGCAGGCAGGTGTGAGGGGCTGTCCCTGTCCCTAGGCTCCTGGTGCCACCATGTCCCTGTGCTTGCAGTGAGGCTTATCCCAGCTGCACTGTCACCAACGTCCAGTTCTGCTTCGACGTGCGCAAGCTGATGAAGCTGGATGCGGAGAGGTGAGTGTGTGCATGTCCACATTGCCTCTCTGGGTGAGTGTGGTGTACCATTCCTGACCACCATGTCAAGGGATGCAGTCTACATTTCTGTTTGTATGTCTGCCACTCCCCGAATGACCTTTGCCCCTATTGGCTTCCTGGCAGGCGCAAGGCAATGAAGGGTCGGCTTTACTTCACCACCAAGGCACAGAAGGAGGGGAAGATCATGATCAAAACCCACCCCTGCGCCCGCATCTTCTGCTGCCGCTTCTGTGGTTTTGAGCAGGTACGATGGTGTGGGCAGGGCTGCAGGCAGCACACCTGCACCATGGGCAAGGCAGAGCATGGCAGTTTGCCCGTGCCCCAACCTGGGAAGCACAGCAATGCTCTGGCTGCTCCTGCAGGTGGATGCTGAGCAGTACTATGGGGAGCTGGAGGAGAAGCTCACAGATGAGTTCAATGCTGAGCGCAACCGTATCACGCTCAAGCGGCTGGACATGGCCTTTGTCACCTTCCAGGATGAGCGGATGACAGCTGTGTGAGTGCCCCTCATGCAACAGGCACGGGGATATCCCACAGCCTGGTGGCCACTACTGCAGGGGCGCTGGGACACCTTGCCAGCTTTTCCAGCCAGAGCCAGGCAATGGGTCTCTCTCCCCTGTGCCTCTGCCGTCTGTGAAGATGGCTGCCCTGTTGGGGCTGTGGGAAGGGTCTTACAAGAAGTGAGACCTGACCCCTGGCTCCCTGCTTCTGCAGGATTTTGAAGGACTACAGCCACATCCACTGCCGCAAGCACCCGCAGCAATCCTCTGTCACCACCGTGGTCAAGTCACACCACTGGGGCGTTCGCTATGCCCCTGCACCCAGCGATATCATCTGGTGAACCCTCATGGCAGGAGGGAGGGAGGAAGGGGGGCGAGCAGATGGAGGCAAACTCATTCCCGTAGCTATACAGAGCCCATGCCCATAGCTATAGGGAGCCCATATAGCTGTAGGGAACCTGTGTCTGTATCTATAGGACACTTTCCCAGGGTGGCAGGGGCTGATAATCCCTCCTGTTGCTGTAGCAGAACTCAGCAGGGGTGACTGGGATGGTCACCCCAAGGGTGGCAGAGCTCAACCAGCTGAGGTTTGGGGTGATTGCCAGGCTCTGATTTCTCCAGCCTGACTCCAAAGCTTCCTGGTGGTACAAACCCCTCTGTGGCTGTTCTCTGATCCAGGGGACTCTGCATGTGGCAGCACAGCAGCACAGGGAGGGGAAGAGGGTAAGCTCAGAACAGTGTCTGCCAGAATTGTTGGTGCAGATAGCAGCAGGCAGAACTTCATCAAGCTGTGCTGGGAGGCCCAGGACACATGGCTTTTCCTCTGCATCTTGTCCAGTTCATGTTTTCCTCTCACAGGGAGAATTTATCAGTCCGTGGGACATCCTGGTGGGTGCGATTCATCTTCCTTAATATCTGCCTGTTCGTCCTTCTCTTTTTCCTCACCACACCAGCCATCATTGTCAACACTATGGACATGTTCAATGTCACACACCCTGTGGAGAGCCTCAAGGTAGTCCCTGGGACTCCATGTCTGTTTTCCTAATGGGTCACCATTTCCAGGCTTGTCCATGACAGGGAGATGGTACCAACTCCATACTAGCCTAAGGAGACGAGTCATCAGTAGGATGGGCATTGATGAGAGACAAGGAATGGTCATGCCTCTCGTTGCCATATATTCCCTTATTGGTGCGTTTCCAGTGGCAGAGCCCTGGGACATGTATGGAAACCTGAGCTTTGGTGTTTTTGTCCATGAGGGTGGGCACATTGCTGTCCATGCACAAGGAAAGATCTGGGAAGAGCTCCAGGAGATGTTCAGAGCTGCCGTCAGCACATCTCCTTCTTGCTCATGGGTCTGTGAGCTTTTGGATGGGCACTGGGGCTCAGAGCATGGCTGTGGTGCCTTTGGCTGGCCTCAAACTCTTATCTCCTGAAATAAATACCCCTGCTTAGGGAGGGGATGCCCCTGCCTGCCTGCTGCACACACTATCCTGTGCCAGGAGGCCCATCTCCAGCATAGCTGTGCTCTGGTGGGCTTCTGAGGGGGTGTCTGGGATCTCTCCTTCTGCAGAACCCCATCATCACCCAGTTCTTCCCCACGCTGCTGCTCTGGGCTTTCTCCGTCTTCCTGCCATTCCTTGTCTACTACTCAGCATTCTTCGAGTCTCACTGGACGAGGTAACAGGGCTGGCCCCCACAATCCCCCAGGGCTGCCATAGATGGGAGGAACCTCAGTGGAACTGGGGCCCAACCTGCAGGGAGGCAGGCAGTGGAGCAGCAGACCCCCTCAGAGCCCCATGGGCGTTTTTCTCCCTGGGAAGAGACCCAAGTCCATATCCAAAGGAGCCATTTCCTTCCCATAGTCCTGAATGCTTCCAGGCTGCCGTCAAAGGCAGGTGGTTTTAAGATGGGTCTGAAGAAGTTTGTGATAGGGATAATGTGATGGTTGACTGACAGCAGCAGGGCCATGGTCCTGACTTGTGTGACGCATCCCAGGCATGCTCCCAGCCTTCAAGGCAGAGGTATGGGTTCAGAATGCTGAAAGTCTCCTAGTAGAGGAAACTGCCCAGCTCCTACTATATGCTCTCTTCTGTGTTGACCCTCCATTGGCCCCAACCGTTGTGCCTGGTCTGGGGCTTTGTCAAAACCTTCATTGCTTTTCTTGGGGTGAAATGGGTGTCTAGAATGGGTTCCGGAGCCCCCATCTGCCTATTGTTGGTTGTCTACTCTAGCAGGGATGGTAGGAGAGGACAAGCATGAAGGATGTGAGAAGCTGGGAATACAAGAGCTTTCTCTACATCAGATTCCTCATGGTGACACCCCCTGGCCTAGGGGATGTTTTGCAAGGCCCAGTAGATGCACTGAACAAATGTACTTGGCTTTCTGGGGCTAAGAGTAGCTCCTTGGGTGAAGAGCGAGACCCAGGCCAGCCTCTCACTCCACTGGCTGCTTTTCCTCAGAAAAGTGCAGTGTTCTTTTTCTTGTCTCCCCTCTCTGCAGGTCAAGTGAAAATCAGATCACCATGCACAAGTGCTTCTTCTTCCTGGTGTTCATGGTTATCATCCTGCCATCACTGGGTCTGAGCAGGTGAAGACCACCCTGCCATGCTGCTCTTCCTGTTCCCCAGCTGCTATGGTCCCACCCAGGCCCCTCACCCCTGCAAGCCAGCCCCAAAGGGCTAAGGTCCCACGGCCGCTGAAACACAGCAGTCTCTGGGGAGGAAAACACTTTTTAGCAGTGCCGAGCTGCTCACAGGTGGTCATAGACAGAGCTTCCCTGTGGAGAAGTGGAGTGGAGCAGCTTGCCAGGCTGCCACGGCTGACCCAAGGGTGCTGATGGTGGTCAGCTGCTGCGTGGGGCCAGCCCTTCAGCAGACCCTGAAAGGACCTGGTCAGGTATCTGCATAGCCCCAGCTACAGCCATTGTGGACATCCAGGAGGCAAGCACCCACTCCACAGTGGTCTTGTGTGTGGCAGAAGAGGCTGCTGTGGCAGTGTAGGATCTGGAGGGTCTTGCCCACTCCGGGCAGGGGAAAGTACATGCCCACTGGGTGTCCCCTATGTTGCTCTTCGGCTCCCTTTCTTTCTGAGCTGCTCCTCTTCTCTTCCCTCCAGCCTGGACCTGTTTTTCCGCTGGCTCTTCGACACCCACTTCCTGGACGAGGCTGAAATCAAGTTCCAGTGAGTAGCAGGACACTCCCAAACTTCCCAGGCAAGCGGGAGCACCTGTTAGCCCCCAGCAGCTCTCCTGGCTGCCTGCCCGAGCATCCTCTCACACTCTCTGTCGCTGGGGCAGGTGTGTTTTCCTCCCAGACAACGGCGCTTTCTTTGTAAACTACGTGGTCACCTCCAGCCTGATTGGGACAGCCATGGAGCTGCTGCGCATCCCGGGCCTCCTCGTCTACTCTGCCCGCCTCTGCTTTGCCAAGTCTGAGCCTGAACGGCTCCATGTCAAGCGGGTATGTGGTTCTGGTCACCTCTGAGCTTACATAAGTCCCAGCACAGCAGGAGTGCATTTGCTGGAAACTCAGGCTGTCAGGGTCCTGTGGAGATGCTTGTGGGGACTTCTTCAGGATTCCTCTTGTGGGATAATGGGGATGAGGCAATCCTGTAGGCCAGGGTGCAAAGGCAAGTGCAGCCTTTGCAGAGGCATTAATGACGCTGTTGGTTGTGTCCCAGAGCCAAGCCTACCAGTTCCAGTTTGGACTAGAGTATGCCTGGACATGCTGTATCTTCTCTGTTGTCATGACCTACAGCATCACCTGCCCCATCATCGTCCCCTTCGGTGAGTATGATCCCATGCCTGTGGTCCCAGCTCTACCAAGAACAGCCTGTCCCAACCACCAGCAGGGGTATGGCAGTGCAAGCTTCCTGCATTGTACAGGAGGGCACCCTTGGGGCATCGTCCCCAGGGCCTGTCTTGCTGTCCCTTTGCCCTCCTGCCAAAAGGCCCCTCTTGTCCCACCAGGGTTGCTCTACATGCTGCTCAAGCACATGGTTGACCGGTACAATATTTACTATGTGTACATCCCCACCAAGCTGAACCAGCGCCTCCACGTTGCCGCCATCAGCCAGGTTGTGGTGGCCCCCATCCTCTGCATGTTCTGGCTGCTCTTCTTCTCCGTCCTGCGCCTCGGTAGGGAGAGCTTGGGGCTGTGCCCTGCCAGTGCTAAGGGTCATATTTGGGGATGATGGCGAGCCACAGGTGTCACCCCTGAGTTAGCCATGGCATGGAGGGTGGGAAGGGGGAAGGTGTTGGGGAGACTTGGCATCTATGGGAGATGTTACTGAGTGTTTTGGGAAGAGAGTTGAGAGCTTGGAAGATGCAAAGCAGGCATCAGCCCGGGACTCAGCTGGACATGTAGCAGGTTCTTGGATGCTCATGTGCTGCCCCAGTGTCTCTGTGCTCTAGGTCCCACCCGGCCTGTCACCCTCTTCACCTTTGTGGTCCTCCTCTCCTGCATCATCTTCTCTTTCTTTGGCCTCTGCCTGAAGAAGCTGCAGCCGCGGAAACCCTCCAGCTACCAGGTGAGCAGCAGCCCACTCTGTTCCTTCACCCCACTGCATCCCCTCCTTGCAATTCTGGGGTGCACTTTTTATGGGGAGTCTGAGGCGGCACCTGGCTGTCCCCAGCCGAATCTGGGACCCCCAGACCATCATTTTCTCCTGGCCTCCCTCTCCTCAGATGTCTGACCAATCTGAGGGCGCCTTCAACGATGTGGAGCGGAGCAGTGTTTCCTCCACCCCGAACTCCAATGTGAGTACCACTCCCCAGCCCTGCTGCGGCTCCTGCCGTTGCTACTCCCCTGGGTCCTGATGGCCCACTGCCCACTGGGGCAGCTCTTTGTGGCGACAGTCCTGCAGGAGCCTGAGCTGAGCCTGACCCCAGCGGCCTCTCCAGCACACCAGTCCTATGGCACCATGGGCAACCACCTGGAGCCAGCAGAGGATGGAGAGGATAGGGGGCTGCAAAGCTTTGAGACAGAGCTGGAGACAGTGGAGGGCGAGTACAGGAGTGGCCCTGTGATGGAGAGCCAAGCTCGCTACCAGTGAACATCCATGCCGCCAGGCAAGGACTTAACTGTGCTGAGAGTGGAGGACATGCCATGGGGTAGGAAGGAGCCTTCCCAGCACTGGTGGGGGCCACCTCTCTGAGGGGATGCGTTGACAGGACTTTCAGGGAAGACCCCATTGTGGGGGAGGTGGCAGGAGACTCTGCTGGTCCTTCCCACTGCCTGGACTGGCTGAGCCCCTAAGGTCCCCCTGTCCCCACCTGCTTCTTCCAGCCTACAGTGGGGAAGAGGGGGTGCAGCAGTATAGGGAGAGGGTCTCGCTGAGAGGCCATGCTTTTGAGGGCGGGAGGGAGGCCCTTGCCTCTCTGTGAGGAGGAAGCAGCCCAGACAGCGTAGACGAATGTGCCCCCCACCATGCTGCCCTGCAGGTCCTCAGTGGCAAGGGACGACCGCCTTTGCATCCCACCCCACCCACCCACTGCTCGGGCAACCATTCCGCTGCCTCCCCTGCTGCTGGCTGTCCAGGCTGCTGCCTGCCCTGCTTTGCTCGTTAAAGCAGGGACTGCTGGCATGTGTGCTTCAGTGGAGGAGGTGAGTGCCTGGGCCAACTCCTACATCTGCCTGAGCACCAGCAGCCCTGCCCCAAGGCAGGCATCAAATGCAGGCCCCTCTCTTCAATCTCCTACCCCATCCCTCCATCCTGCTGCACTACGTCTCTGCACTTGGGCTCTTGGGGAGAAGTGGGAGGTCAAGGGACAAGTGTGTTTAATGGCCGCAAGGGCAGCTCCTTGTCACTCTTCTTCCCCAGCAGCATCCCCCCTTGTGTTCATGCTCTCCCTGGGACTGCCCATCACACCCAGCATGGCTCTGTCCTGGTGAAACAGAAAAGCAGGGTGAAGGCTGGCAGGACCCAGACTTCCAGGTCCTTCTGGTCCACCACATCCTGCCTGCCCTCACCCACAAGCCACAATTGTGGGATGCTCCCCCAGCAGTCACACTCCCTATTGAGTGTGAGTTCTGCTGTGCTTAGTGTAAACAAGCCAATTCCTGCCCAGACAGCATCCCTGGAGGTTTCCAGCTCATCCAGAGTAGCTGTGCTGGCCTGTTCAGCCCCTTTCCCACGATAGCCCACCTGGGCATCCTGGCTTCTCACTCAGCCCTGCTTAGGCCTCAGGGCTGATTTTCCTGTCCTTGATTCTCCTGCTAGCTTCAGAGCAACTAGAGTTGCCACCATCCCAGGGCATTGCAGGGAGGGAAGGGAGGTCGATGCAGCTGTGCCGGCACCAGGGCTACCAGCATGGTGAATGCTGCTGTGCGAAGGCAGATGCTCAGCCATGGCACTGCTCAGCATTAGTGGTGTCGCTGGGCAGGGGGGCACGGTGTGCCAGTTCTGGATAGGGGAGGAGGTTAAAAGGCAGCCCAGCAGTGAGCTGTGGATTTCAGTTGGACTCAAGTGGGCCCTGGGACATTCCTGTGGGGCTGGTGGGTCTCAGCCCGGCCAGCTGGCAGCCCTATGGCCCCCATCCCACCCACACTCCTGCATGCTAGGGTGGTGGCTGCAGCACACTAGCCACCAAGCTGTTGCCTCAGGTGAGTCTTCAGCTCAGCTGGTCCCTCCGAATCCCAAAAAGCATCCCAGGGGGTCCATGGCTTCCTGCCCAGGTGCCCCCACAGCTGTCCACAGCTCAGCCACTGCCCTCACTGCCTGCTCCAGGGGCAGTCCTAACAGGGCAGGGGGGTGCTGGTGGCCTCTCTGAGGGTGGAAGCAAGTGCCTGTGAATGGCACTGTGTCCTCAGGAGCTCGGGCTGCTGGTCTGATTGCCCTTGGCTGCCCCACTGTAGGAATGTGCCAGAGGTCTGTACCTTCTTGTGATTTATTGCTATGACCGTGCCTTGAATAAAATGACTTCACCCAGCTGCTGCCTGGTGTGTTTTTCTTTCCTGGCACCATAGGGGGAACCCTCACCAGTGGAGCCTGCAAAAGTACTCCATCCCCTTTTCTCACCTGTAGACTGCTTTTGACTCTGCCTGGGGATGTCCTGCAGAGGCTTCAGGGGCAAGGAGACTGCTTGGACACCTCCCCATGTCCAGACTCACCTGCTCACCAGGGCCCCCACATAAACAAACCCCAGCAAGTGGGCAGAAACAGCAAAGTCACAGAAGAGTACTTTGCTCCATCCCATCAGATAGGGTGGCACAGCCCTTGGCACCATCCTTACCTTGGAGATGGGGTGCAGCCTTGAGACAGTCATGTGCCTTTCCTGCCCATCTTCTATCAGCACTCACTCCATTGGTAGGGTGGGCTCAGAACACCACCAAAGGTGCAGACACTGCTTGGAGGTAGCAGGAGGGTAGCCTGGAGGCTCTCTGGGGCCACAGCAAAGAGCAGGGACAGAAAGGACCCATCCCATCTGGGGATGGAGCAGATGGTCCCAAAGCTGGAAACCCACCATGTCAAAACTAAAATATAGCCCAAGAAAGAGGAGACAGGACCTCCTGCATCCTCACCGGCTGCAACCTGGGCAGGGCTGCTGGGGTGGCTCTGCCATCCAGCTGGCAGGGTGGATGCTGCATGGAGCCGGACAGGAGTTGGCTGTGAGGCTGTGCTCTGCAGCTGCAGGAAACCAGCAGCAGTGACCAGCAGCAGGTGAGCCGATGCTATGTCAAAAAACAAAAGCGACAGCTGAAAACAGAAAACGGATTTTTAGGCTGATTGCTTAAAATTCTGATTCCATTAGAGATTGTTATATTTGAAGGGTAATAAGCAATCCCTAGCAGGATGTCTCTGCTAGCCCCTCTGCTGCTCATCCATTCAGATACCATGCACAAAAGCTCCCGGCAGGCATTTGGTGCTGGATGCCTTCTCATTTCAGTTGAGCTGTATTACAGAAGTGCTCCAGTAACCAGTATCTCCAAAGCTATAGAGCCAACAAGAAACCAGTAAACCCCTCTCTGTCATTCTCCTTTTCTGGCCTGCTTTGGCGTTTTATATTAAAATAAACATAAAGCATCAAAAAGGGCTAAGACTCACTGTTGTACTTTATTAAACAGTACAGCTGGGTATAAGAGGCACACAGACTAGTTCAGTTCTCTTGGGAGTTACACAAAACGTGGCACAGAAGAGGAGAAGTCAAGGAGCTGGGAAAGGCTAGAGGGAGCGGGGATGGTTTGGGGCAGTAACACACACACCCCACCCATCACACAGCTGCCTACTTGTCACACAGAATGAGAGGGTGTCCCACTCCCATGATGCTGAAGGCTGGTGCCCCAGAACAGGGTTGCACAGAGGACACCTCCATTCCCAAACCCTCCTGCCCCCTATCACACCATCACAGGTAGTGCCTCCCTCCAGCCTCTGCTCCTCATCCCTCACTGCTGGGTGCAAGAATGAGGAGGACTTCACCTGACCCAGCAGATGGAGAGAGCCACAGGCCAGAATGCACACCACCACACTGTAGGACTGCAGAGGCAGAACATGGTACAGCAGGGAGGACAACAATCATGGGGTTCACTGCCTGATCCACAACACCTCTCAGCTTGCCTACCAAACACAGCTGGAGGGCTCTTTCTGGAAGCCTACGGCTACCATCAGGCCTAGGGGCAGGGAATCAGAGCCCCATCTCACAGGGCACCCCATTATCCCCTCCATGGCATGGGCTTGGGAGACCTCAGCTACATGGAGTGGGCAAGCCTTCTCCTGCCCCAGAGTGGAGGACATCTGAGCATTGGAGGAATGCGTCTCCAGAACAGGACCATCTCAGTCCTCAACACCAGGCTCCTCCTCTCCTGAAGAAGCAGCAAAAAAGGGTGCTGCCTGTAAGAGAACATTTGCCCCATGTCCTTGCTCTGGGGCTAGTGATAGCTAGAAACACGGTTCTGCCTCTTCCACAGAGACTTCCACATAAAGATGAACTCTTCCTCTTAAGTGCTCAAGCTCAGCTCCCTCCAGAGCCCTCAGGTACTGCTTCTCCATTTTCTGGGATTTCTTCTGGCAGACACTATATCCTCATTCCTATGAGGGTGAGGAACTGCACAGGGGCACTGTGTGCAGCTGGGAAGTGCTCCAGGTTCTGGCAGCATCAGCAGAAAGATTCCAGCTATGCTTCCTCTGGCCAATAGCCAGAATTTCTGGAAGCTGTTGCCATGACATGATTGCAACCTTAATTTTTATTTCAAGACATTTTTGCCTTGTATTTTACTTTATTCTCCTCAACACACAGCAGTAAACAGACACTGCTGCTGCATTTCAGATGGCTCTAAGGCTAAACTAACTGGCCAAACCAACACAAAGCCTTTCAGCTGGCAGCCCAGACCTGCCAAAAGCAGCCTCACCTTGGGAATAACATGGCACCACTGCTTGACTCATCCCTAGGAAACCTACTGAGTTGTGGACAACATGACATAGGGAAAAGCCATGGATCCCATCCAGGGTAGAGGCAAGGCTGAACAGAGCACCAGGATTAACCATCTGGTAGTGATGTGTTGGTGAAGGGAAAGGGGGAAAAGCTCCCTGCAAGGTTTGAGGACAACTGCACAGTGTGAACAGCACCCACCTATGCTGCCCTGCCCCTGAGGGGAGCCAATCCATCACTGCCACAACTGAACCAGGCACAGCAGTGCGGGAGGAGTGAGCAGTGCCAGACCTGGCAAGTACAAGCACAGCAAATAGGATCTCTGACAAATAAGCCCAAGAGGCCTATGCCAGCTGTCACCTAACTAGGGTGGGTAGCCAAAGGAGGGAAAACGAACCAGCTAAAAACCAGAGTAGGTACATGGGTATTAGTGCTCCAACTAGCCCAAAGGAATTTGGGGCAGGGCGGCATACCTGTGCTGCAGCACTCCCTGCCAGCCCTTAGCAAAGGCAGAGATGGGTTAGTGTTGAAGCAAGGTCGAATCACTGTGAGAGCCCCAAAGCACGCATGACTTGTGGAGACAGCAATGGGCTGGTGCACAGAGAGAGACAGAGGTGGGGAGAGGCAGAGACTGTGGTGTGAGTGCTCCCCGTGCTCAGGAGAACCCCTGCATGGTCAGGGATGGGGAACAGCTGGCAAGATCTAGTCCCCTTCTGGGAAAGTGTCCCAACCACGTCGCATGGCGCTCACCACAGCACTGTAGAGTTTGCTCCAAGCCTCCTGCACCTCTGGGCTGAAGGCAGTGCCAAGGCATTTCTCCAACATGTACAGCAAGGACTCGCCAACAGTCTGCAAACCAAACAGCGAGGTGTCAAGCTCAGCACCAGCATATGACATCCGGTCCCTTGTCTCACTTCACCACCTCTTTTGACTTCTCCCATTGCAGGGCACCTGCTCCTCCTCCACCAGCAGTACCAGGCTTTCCATCCCTGGCTGCCCAAGGGGGCCCAGAGCCAGCCCATGTCATCCCCTGCCCCTGCCCTATGCTGGCCCTCATCCCACACGCTGGGTGACTGGGGATTACAAGGCAGGGTGCAAGGGCTGACACCACGCATTCAACACCAGGGGAGAGATACGCATCCATCCTCCATGGCTCCCAAATGAAGGCCCCACCCCTTGGCATAGCAGTAGAGCAGCAGAGCTGAGCAATGTCCTGATGTCAGGAGAGCGGGTCGGATCCCAGGCTGGATGCTTAGGGCCTGCCTTCATGCCTCTCAGGCTTCTCCACAAGGCACTCACTGCTCCTCACATTGCTGTGAGCAACCTCATGCAGGGGCCCCCAGACACTGAGGGCAGGGCTGGTGGGGATCACTACCCCAAACTAAAGGGACCCTGCTCCATCTGAAGAGGACAAAAGCTAGCAGTATCAGAAGTGAGCCATGTGTTGGTTAGAAACCTTCTCTTCAACCTGCTCTTCCCTGCTGAATTATCCAGCATTTCTGTCCATGTTTGTGGCAGGAGAGGAATAAACAAGGGTTTACTATGGAAGATGCTCCCTTACTGCCATGGAGGAAGAAGGGGTTGAGATGCAGCAATGCTATCCCAGTGCAGACACAGAGAGGTGGATGCTCCCTTTCCAGATGTGGTGAGGTTTGCCCAGAGCATTTGATGCAGAGATCCAGGGCAAAGGCTGAGCCTAAAGCCCTGTGCCACACGAGAGACTGCAGTTCCCCAGACCATGGTTCCCTTCAAACAGTAGAAATGCCTTGCTTCCATCTGTCCTTTCTCCCTGGGCTTACTGGGGAAGGGCAGAAAACAAAGGGAGCTCAAGAGTTTCCCTCACTGGACCAATCTCATTACATAGGTACCAACACCTCAGGTGTTGGAGAAAACTACCAGCTTTCTCTCCAGCCAGCTGAACCTAGAAGAAGGATGGGGACAGCCAAGGGCTCCAGGCAGGGGTGCACAAACACAGCCACAGCAGGACAAGAGATGACACCTCACCGAGAAAGACTCAATCTTCACACCAACTGCCTGGTGCTTTTTGCCAAGGTTGCAGAGATATTCTTCCAGGCAGGACAAGTTCTCCAGGTGGCTCACAGCAGCATCAATCACCAGCATCACCTGGTGCAGGAGCAGAAAGGCAGAATGGCATTAACAGCAAGAGGAACAAAGATTCTGATCCCTCTACTTCACCCTTGCCACTGATCCACTCCCAGCTCAGCAGATGTCCTCTGACCTTTCCTTAGTTCTACTGCGATCCATATGTCAAATCAGTGAGGTGTGCTGGCAGCAGCACACACCAGAGCTGCACAGCAAGCAGCACTGCTGACCACCGTGTCCCAGAGAGGGTAAATCACCCTGTAGCACAGCAGCTGCAGACTCAGACCCAATGCTGTGGCAGTCACTACAACTGTTAGGACCCCAGGACTACTGCATGGGAGCCCTGGAAGTTGCCAGGACTAGAGTTTCCAACTAGGACCTGACAAGATGGTGCAATTGTGAATAAGGCCATTCTGATTCTAAGATCAGCCAAGGTATTTTGAAGAGATGGGGTGGATAGTACAGCCAGGTCTCTTCACCTGGTCTGGTAAAGCACAAACCACCATGATCTCCCAGGAGCATCAAGAGTCAAATGGAAACAGGACAAAGAAATTTAATGATGTATTAAGGGAACAGACACACCAAATTAGAAGAAGATACTAAAGTCAGGGCATGATTATATTGGCAAAGCCAAGAGGTGATAGAATTGTGCCCTATAATTTCAACAGGGAATTTATCTCCAACAAGAACAAATAGCTCTTTCTGCTTAAAGCAATAGTAGGAGAAGTAAAAATGGACTTAGCTTTGCCAACAAAGAGAGGCTGAAAAATAATAAAAAGCTTGCAGCCTATCAGATGAGCACACTCCTGAAACAGCCTCTTACCAGGAGTAAAAACAGGCAAGCAAGACACCAAATTGATTTAAAGATAGAGCCAGGCAGTTTATGAAGGCATCTGCAAGCCAAGACTGTGCTCTGCCCCAGCGTGGCTTCATTTCAGGGCTCAGCAACTGGTCTCTGCTGTACTGGGTGTAATTCTGTTCATGCATGAGCCTCTCCTCAGCATTGCTACTCTGTTTTGGTGGGAGGTGAATGTGTTCTGCAGCACCCTCTCAGAGGCTCTCTGAGAGCCTTCTGGCTCTGCAGCTGCACCAACAGTCTCTCCAGAGCAGTGGGTCCATGGGAGCCTGGCCCACTGCCCAGCTCTGTGCCACCTCCTGGTCAGCATGTGGCCAAGCACAGGGCTTCAGTCATGTCTGGACAGAAGGGAGCTCCCTGAGGCAGCTCACTCAGGTAGGAGAAGGAGGCTTCCAGCTTTCACGGGATGCAATCCACTCTCAGACGAGGGTATGGAAATCAGCATGGTGCTTCTTACCCACCACAACCCGCATTCTCATCCCCTCCCCACCATTGTAGGACACTTTGTCCTGGCAATAGTGCCTTCTGCTAGCATGAGTAACCCCCTCACAGTTATCATCTCAGGAGACTACCCATGCATTTCCTGGTCAGACACACCACAGTTCCAGCCATTCCTCCACAGAGGCTGTGCTCCAGCCACGCCACAGCCCCTCTCTCACCTTCCGGATGTGATCCAGGAACTCAGGGGCAGAGAGGCACTCCTGAGGGCTGGCAAACTGCTTACAGTTGTACTGAAAAAGGGGCAACAGGTCAGGATCCAAGTCAAACAACCTGCAACAGCAAGAGAGACCACCCATCTTCTCACTTCCTCAGCTCTGTTTGAAGTCCCACTCATCCCAGGAACAACCCCAGCAGCAGCACACCCACAGCCCCATTCTGCCTCCTTTCCCACCTACTGATCCCTCCCCACCTGTAAAGGATCCAAAAGTTCTGAAAAGTTTTAGTTTGGGGCAAGCCAGATTACCTATAAACAAAAACGTTTCTCATGCCCCAGCCCCCAGCTCTCAGATACATGTCTATGGCACCTGAGGACCAATCCCAGCTCACTGGAGTTCCTCCCAGGCTAGGCCTTCTCCCCAGAGTCTCAGTTGTTGTCTCAACTCTTCCCCTTCCCACTTCTTGATCCCCTTGAACCCAAACGCTCCCAAATCAGGGAAGGCCTCCAAGCTCCAGCACCCCTCTGGAGCAAGGGAGGCATGTACAAACGCAGCTAATGGCCCACCCTCCAACACCATCACCAGCTCCCATTCCTCCCCCTCACCACTGTCCCATCATCCCTGCCCATGTATGTCGGGTACATATGGGTCTCAATAGCAGCCACTCAGGTAGATCTAATAGGCCACAGGGAATTCTGGCAAGACTCTCTCTTCTCCTCATCCTGCATATTAAACTGCATCCCTCTCCCCCCACATCTTTTTCGCTGCTCTGGTCTTGCTCTGGGAGGTTTGGATCCCACTTGTTCCGGAAGCTGCTCATCAACTCTCCAAATACCCTTTTTAAACGACTTTTCATTGATTTTTTTTGCATTTTCTCTTCACGTAATTGACATATTAATCTGCTTAACAGAGGCAAGAAACTGGGCATGAGGCATTCCCCCTGGCACATCATTTCGCCTCCCCTGAGCCCGAATCCCTCCCCGGCGGGCCGGTCTGTGCCTGGGGCTGCGCAGCAGTTCCCCCGATCCAGGAACGACGCGCGGCCTCTCCCACACACTCCCCAGCGCCGAAGGGACAAGCAGCCCCACAAACAGCAGCAGTCGCGGTGCCAAGGCAGGGCACCGGCGGGCAGAGGCGCACAGAACCTGCCCGCTGCTTCTCTCTCACCCTCCGTCTCCGCGGAACAAAGTTCTCACTGGAGGAGGGTGGGAAGGCGGAGGAGCCGCGCGGAGCGGAGCCCAGCCCGGCCCCACGGCACGGAGGGGCTCCGGCCCCACGGCACGGAGGGGCTCCGGCCCCGCGCTGCGCCCCAGGAGCGGGCAGAGGCCAGGGAAGGGGAGCTGTCTGGGAGCCATCTCCAAGCGCGGGGAAGCGCTGCTCTCCAAGAAGCGGAGCTCGTCCATCCCTCCCTCCCGCCCGGGACCGGGGTGCTCACCTGGTGAAGAGGACGAGGCCATGCTGCTCGGGGCTGCCGCTCACCCGCTG
>VWZG01003933.1:144042-180650 GCA_013396735.1 Grallaria varia | reverse complement strand
CCCTGCCCTGCCCTGCCCTGCCCTGCCCTGCCGAGCTCCGGAGCCCCCCTGCTCCACCCGCCGCTGCCCCGGCGAGGGAAGGCAGAGCGTACCGAGTATTTCCCACTCGGGGGAAGGAGGGGAGAAAAAATAAATTCAAAATCCTCAAACCTTCCTTTCCCGGGCCCTCGGAGCAGAGCACGAAGTTCAGCTCATTCACCGCTGACCTTGCCCGCCGGCCTGACTGTACAAGCGGAGCAGCAGGGCAGAGCCGTGCTAGCGAGGGCACCGCCGGCACCCGCACACCTCCCCTCGCCACTCAGCACAGCTCCCTCTGGGCACAACTTTCCTTGGGAGGGCCCCAGCGACGCTCCGCAGCATCCTCTGGCTCCTGGCCACTTACAGTGAGACTCTGGGTGCCACGCAGACACCTGCTATCTCCACAAGCAGATGCAGTCTAGACAGTGCAAGGTACGTGTTTAATTTAAGACTAATTAAGCCAGCTGAACCAGATAAAGTTGTTAATAACAGATCAGAAGACATATCATCGTTGTCAGCTGTGTTCAGGATGGACAGATTCTCTTTATTGTTCAGACACTGCTTAATTTGGCCTCAGGATTTAGGCAGCACAGAGGAAACAAAGCAAAAAGGGGCAAATGAGGTCTCAAGCAGCACGACAGAAGTCAGGAAAGTTAAGGTTTTCCGAAGAATGTGAGCAATATGAAAGCACAAACTACTGAAACAATCACAGTCTGCACCAAAATAACAATTTATACCGATCTTATTACAAGTACTGGTTCTGTACATCAGACTTATTTCTTGTAATCAGCAGAGGACAGCAGCCTCTGACGAAACCCAAGAGCACATTGACTCAGTGTAGGCAGAAAGAAGGCTCTTCTTGTGGAAGTACTGAAAATAATCCCTGGGAGGAGAGAAGTTCAAAGGCACAATGCTACATTCTCAGCCCCAGCTTGTCTCCCAGGGGCCTTTCTCCTATAGAGCTAGAGTGACAGCACTGACTGTAGTGACAGCAGGAAGCCACCTGAGACAGTTCTGCAAGTGCCAGAATAGATTACCTGTTTTCTCAGGATTTTGAGACCTCACATTCTCAGTGCAGACCAGACAAGATACTGCATGGGAAAAGCTCCACAAGTGTTAGAGAGAGAGATGAAGAACCCTGTCCTAAAACTGGTCTCTTGAAGGAAGAGTCCAACAAACCCACAAAAAATATTGAACTGTCAGATGGGACTAAGGAGTCACACTAATACTACTGAACCAGAAAACAAATGATGTTCCAGGTATAGTGTGTTAAATGCCATGACTAGGAAAGACTTAATTAATGTCCAAGGTTCCAAGTCCTGGAAAAATGCAAATGGCTTCTGTTAAATCATGCTTCCTGTTAGAAATACAGCATTCTACCTTTCATACTAGCTAAGAAACTCCCGAAAAATATACAATTGCTACACATCTATATTCTTAGAGAACAGGTGATACATTGAAAGTATTCAGTAATAAAGAAAAGTCACAAGATTCAGGGCCATCTCATGTCTGGGGGGCTGAACATGCAACCTGCCAGCACACAGTGCTCCCTGCTGTTGGCCACCATCTTCTGGTCCAGGACAAGCTACCACTGAAAACAGTGTCTTAGCTGTGTGGTTGGGAAAGGAATGTTCCCACTGGGGACTGGTGATAAATCACTGCGATGGTAGCCGCTGAAGCTGCAAGGAGCCTGAAAGGGCAGTTAGGAGAGCAGTGGGAAATACTGGGTTAACCTGAGCAGGGTGGCAGACACAAGCCCAGTAGTGCCAATGCAAACATTAACCTTTAGCTATCTTGCAGCTGATCAAGCGCACCAACAAAGGGCATGAAGTGTCACCCTGTGTCATCTGCACAAGGTACTCTGACATGTCAGACAGTTATTACAACCACACGGATGTGGAGCTTCACCAGAGTCTGGCTGGACAGTTCAGCCTGGCACTGCTAACAAGAAAGGGTAGAAGAACAGATAGGCAGTGGTGTGGTGCCATGGCTCTGGAAAGGAGCATGGAGAGTCATCCCAGGCCACAGGATACTGAGAAGCAGAACTGAAGCACATACGTGCAGTCAGAGCAGCAACCCAGGCTGAGTATTTGCCTAGCAACATTTTGAATACATTCAGACCTGGCTGATAGTGGAGGAAGAGAAACAGCACAAAAACAAGTTGTTGTAGTTAAGAGTGATCAGTTCCTGAAGATTAATTGGGATGTAGGACATCTTTCCTCGCATCCATGTAGGCACCATATCAAATACCATATCCCAGGACAACAGCAAAGTACAGGTTCAGCCATTGTTCCTGATGCCAAGGGTGTCTCAGACAACAGCAGTGAAGCCATGATGGCAAGAGAAAATGGTGAATCCTGTCCAAAGTCTCCCCCCCTGCACCTCCCCTCTCTGCTGCAGATGGTGGCTGCACGCTGAGCGCTCGCAGAGAAGGCACAGGTGTCAGAACAGACCAGACATAAGGGCAGCAATGAGAGTGCCGAGCATGACACGCCTTCCTTCCATGAGCAATGCAAGTGCCCCAGCTGATGAAAGGGGCAATGGGCCGGCCATACCCCCACCCACCTGTTGGCACCCAAATCCTATGCTGCTATGACACTCGGCAGAGTGTCATAATTAAGAACTCTTAATTTCTTCCCTGCCAACCCAGCAACAGCTCCTTCTAGCCCGGATACATTCAGGAGCCATTTCCCCACCTTCCCCTCTCTGAACAGTGAATCCATCCCTTTGCTGCCTTTTGGTACTAGCACATGTTCCCTCCCTTAACAAAACCAGGATTTTTTTTTTTTCCTGTGACAGCATGGATCTTCCAGCACAGGAGGAAGGAGGTGCAAGGAGGGACTTGATGGGAGAGGCAGGGTTAACTCAGGGGTAACAAAAATCTGAACCACCATTCATACGACTTAAAAGAGCTAGGGTTTGGGAGACCCGGTGCTCTTCCCTGTGTGCAAAGTACCTTCTCCCTTGCAGCTACTTGGCTGTTAGAGGAGTTCCTCCTGCTGTCACAGCACTGAGGTGCTGCGAGCACAAGTGAAGTCCAGAGAGGATTTAAAGTACAAGGAAAAACAAACAAGGAAGCCTCCCTTCTTTTTCCAAATGTTTTGTGAGCCTTCAAGCATGAGAATCTCTGCAAAAGGTTGAGCACTGCAAATGTTTCCATGGTCTGAGAGTTTCCTGCGATGCTTCCCTTGGCTCCATGTACCTAACCTGGAAGCTCAGCTCTTTTCTGAACTGTTCTTGGATTTCCACAAGACCATCCCTGGAATCCTGGTGAGTGAAGACCAACCAGGTCAGCAGCACAGACTGGTCCAAAATCATCTGTAGACCACTTGGAGAAAGGGGAGGGAGGTTTCTGGAAAAACTCACCAACACACAAAAAGGATGATAAAACTCTTTTGTGCTTTAGGAGAACACAAATTTATGTTTTTAGTTTGCAATGGATCTCGTAATCTACAGCCCCTTCAAGTCACAGTACCAACACTTGCCAAATGTCAGCTTTACTTGTTTTGTCTCAATTTACCCATATGGAAAGAAACTTGCCCAATCTCATAAAACAATGTGACAGAACTAGGAATAAGATCACAAACGTCAGCCCCCAACCCAGCAGTCGGGGTTCACAGCACCTGGGAAACAACCCTCGCTGCGCAGGGAGGCCCTATCTGCCCCACCCAGAGATGACCGCTTTGCACATGCTGCAGTGGCACTGTCAGTTTTCATCCCAGCTGCTGCTATCAAACCCATATCCCTCCTTGAACTTCTGCTCATTTCCATTTCTACATCTGTGAATCTTCATGAATAATGACACTCTGATCTAGCTGCCTCAGGCTCCCTGCTCACTTTGGGTACAGACTCCTGGGCTTGGCTAATCCTTTTCTTTCCCCTTGTTCCCAGTCTCAAAACCACAGACCATGACAGCTCCTCTTTTTCCCAGACTCCCATCCCCATTCTCAGGTGGGATCAGAAGTCATGCAATGTTCCCAGCAGTCTTCCCAACCTATCCCCTCAGGCCATGATGCGGCACAGCTCAGTAGCAAAGCGAAAAATATGGTTGCATAACAAGAATCAAAAGCAATGCAGGAGGGAACAATCTTGTCCATAAAACAATTAAGGCGAACCGCAGACCTTGCTGGCTGCCACTATGACTGTGGAGAGAGCAGGGCAGCACTACCAACCTTGGGGATCTGGGCTGAGGAAAGAGGGATAGGCAGAAGGAGAAGGAGCAATGTGTGGGAGAGGATTCAACAGCAGAATAAAATGAGAACTTCTTTTGACTTCAATTTGCTACAAGACATCCCCAGGTTTATCTTGAATCTCCTGTGGCCAGCTAGGGAATATTTGTACAGGCAGGTGAAAACAATATAAGGATGACAGGGCATGAAGTGGTGAGAGAAGCCAAAGGGGACCACACTAACTTGTTGGACCAGGTCTGGCACTTAGAAATGCTCACACCTTACCCCAGTTGTTATTCACCTTTTGCTCTCTAGCATGTGGACAATCCACCACCAACAGACTGACCTCTGCCAAAGTGAGCTCAGAGTGTATCAGCCACGTCACTCTTGACACACAAGATGAATTTGGTCATAAGACACAACTATAGATGTGCACACACTCCAAGCTGGTGGAATGCAAGCAGCTGTGGTCCAAAGCTCTCCAGCCTCATTAGCTCAGCATGGTGCTCTAGCTAATATACTTGACAACATTGTGTTAGCACAGCTACCTGGCTTCTGTCCTACCTAGGGACAGTGCCCATGGTGTTGGATCTTCCTCCTTTGTCCTTATACTTCTGCACTGGACCATCCTTCAGCTGCTGAAACATCATGGCAAAAGCTTGGTGAAAGGATGCTTTACTCCCTGTGGACCCTCCTTTGCAGTTTCCCTGCTGAATTTGTCTTGTTTCAGAAGCACCAATGGTGCTGATCTCTGAATCATTGATTGTTTTCTCTCTGATCTCAACTCCGTTCTCTCCCTCCTTGCAATTTACATTGACAGAATTGATTAGGCAATCTCCTACAAACATTTGACCTACAGCAGTTGTCTCCAGGAATAGCATTTTTAATATGATCTATTAAAGATTTTGTATTTCATTGCACCCATTCCTTCTTGGGAGAGCTGTGCCACCATTTCCACCCTTCAGCTTTACTCTCAGCCATCTGATCTCGAACCAAACCCCATGTGTTATTCCTTCTGTGTGTGAGATCCTTTCTTGCTTGAAGTCTTCTCCTCCTCACGTATCTAAGCCATTCCAGTTGTGGGACTTTGTCAAAAGTAATTCTCCACTTCAGTGAAGAATTTTGCACACACAAACTCCAGAGTCAGAGGTCTAATCATTGAATAAATATTGTGGTTCTGTCTTGAGGAAAATTATGTACTCACGCCATATCACAAAGCACTTTCCAATCCATTAGTAACTAAATAGGATGTTAAACAGCTACTGCTAGCAATAGAGACTTAAAATCTGCAGGCGCAGATTGAGTCCTACAAGAGCTGCCTGAGGGTATCTCCAACCTGCTTATGGTTAATTTTATTGTTTTAATAATACTCAAAACAAAGGTATTTCAGAAGAGTTGAAGTATAAAATGTGGTAATACTTAAAAAGACCAAACGGAAAAAACTAACTGGCCAGATAAAAACTGTCATAGAGAAAAATAACCCACTAGGGAGTTTACCATAAAAGTGTTAAAGATGGGTGTACAACTTTTCAGAGTAACCCATCAGTTCATGCCTGTCTCTGCCAAGTAGCGATCTAATTCTTGATGCATCTCTTATAACCTGTGTCCTGACAGTTTTTCATTAACTTTGATATTCCTCTTTATGTCTACATCTTGCAAAGCAGACTTTTTGCTTTTCCTCCCCACAGGACTCTCTGATAGCAGTCCTTAGTAGCTTGTGTTCTCACTTTCTGCATGGTTCTCTCTTGTATTTGAAGTTAATTAATAACTTCTTATTCAGCTTCTCACCTTTGGCTTCTTTTGCTATTCCTGGCCTTGCCTTGCACTGGACTAGTTGGTACTTGTGCTCTTATGAACTTTTATTTAAATATTGCTCCTCGGACTTGCTTCCATCAAATGGTTTAAACTCACTTTCTTCAGCTCCACTGAAGCTGCACGTATTTGACTGTTCTGATACAGTTCATAAATACTAAATAAAGATCATAGATTTGTTAAGGTTGGAAAAGACCCCCAAGATCATTGAGTCCAAGTGTTAACGCAGCACTGCTGGGTTCACCACTAAATCATGCTCCCAGGTGCCGCATCTACATGTTTTTTGAACACTTCAAGGCATAGTAATTCCATCACTTCCCCGAGCAACCTGTTCCAATGCCTGACCACCATCTCAGTGAAGAAATTTTTCCTAATATCTAACCTAAACCTTCCCTTGTACAACTTGAGGCCATTTCATCTTGTTCTGTCTCTTGTTACTTGAGACTGACCCCCACCTGGCTACAATCTCCTTTCAGGTAGTTTTAGAGAGCAGTAAGGTCTCCCGTGAGCTTCCTTTTGTCTAGGCTGAACAACTTCAGCTTCCTCAACCACTCTTCATAAGATTGTGCTCCAGACTCTTCACCAGCTCTGTTGCCCTTCTCTGGATACAACCCAGCACCTCAACGTCTTTCTTTCAGTGAGGGACCCCAAAAGTGAACACAGAACTCAAGGTACGACCTCACCAGTGCTGAGTAGAGGGGGACAATCACTGCCCTGGTCCTGCTGGCCACAGGGTTTCCAGTACAAATCAAGATGTACCATCTTATACATGTTCACATTCTCATCCTAAACAGTTCTCCCCACTTCTCAGCTGGTTTCATTCTCCACCTTGTAACCAAATAATTATCCCTAAAGCATTGCAAGGGATCAGCACACTGTCAGGGTGGGACTCAGCTGATCCAACATAGACGCTTTCATATGGGCAAGTAATCTAAACTCCCTTTCTGGTCAATGGAGAAACCCAGGTACTTCATAACTACCTCATGGTGAAAAAAAATCAGGTCAGAAGACCTTTTGTCAGCTGCATGACAGCAGGATGACTGGCTTTGGATGAAATCTAGAGATAAAGCAATGAGTACAAGAAGGACAAAATGGACAAAGCAGTTTACAGCAATCATGACCCTTGTTAGAATGCACCCATTCTGACAAAGCACAAACTTTCTATTTTCAGAGCATGCATCACATGGGCCAGAGTTACAGAGTTAGTGATGGCGTATTAGAAACCAACTCCAAAGTGTACCACCACAATCCTTGGATGTAAACCAGGCAGCAGTGGTTAGGTGTAGTGAAGATTTATTTCAGCATATGGAACTGGGGAGACTGATGTTGGAGGACAGCGTACAGTTTGGGAAATCATGTGGGTAAATCAAAAAAAATGAGAAGGGGACATGGGAAATAGAGGGCCAGAGGAAGCAACTTGCATTAAAACATTGTTTGGTTAGAAAACAGAAGATTAAGGAAGCAGCTTGAAGACAGAACACAAAATCTATATTAAAACACCAGGTTGTAAAAAAGCCTCATTCTTATTGAGGAACATGTAACAGGTGATGGCTGGAATTCAGAAGCCTAGAAATCTGGCAAGTTCAAATCAAATACGAATCAGTCAACAGTGTACACCCACATGAGATCACTTACCTGCAGAAAGAAGCCATTCTTCCTTTAGAGGGCAGTGAGAAGTAAAGTTTTACTTCAGATATGATCAGCATTTTCCAAACAATACTTCATTCTTTTTCCTTTGAGTTGTCTTCCTACATTGTAGCACAGCTTCTGTATCCACAGTCCTTCCTTCCAGAACAATAGCCCTGATCACACAATATCCAGAGACCAACTTGCACTGTGTGAAGCAATACAGGACGTCAATAGGCTTTTCAGAAACCATTTAATAGCCTATTATATCACCCTGTACAGGACACAGTCCAGTTTCTAGCTGTCCTGGTTTTACTTTAGCAGCCCTTAGAACATGTCTAAACAGAGTGGTTGGCTCTTCCCCAGCACTGATCTGGGCATCAATGAGTAGTCCCAAAAAAGGCAGCTGTATTTTGGTTTTGCCCATCTAGTTCCACCCAAAGCAACCCCTTATTACATTGTACTCAAAAGCATACACTGGCCTCTCACTACACCCTGGTGTAGAGTGAGATTCTGATTTTCAGCATTCCAGTTTTATTACAGATTCTCCCATTTAGTTCACAGCAAGGGCCTCATTTGTGCAAAACTGTGCACCAGTCTGATGTTATGGACACCACAGGCTGAACACAAAAACAACTTACAAGAAAATGCTGGATTCCTGAATAAAGTGCTTGATCTGTCAAATGAAGTGTTCATAGGTAACCTACCAGAAGCTTGATGAAAATACCTATTAAACCTGACATATCCATATTTACAATGTAACATGTCTTTAATAGGAAGAAGTAAACCTTCTTCAACAGACATACTTTATTCTCATCCAAATGTACCAGTTTCACTTCCTGCTGTGCTTACCAACACTTGCTTGGATTGCAGTAAAATCCGACCTCCTTGAATTGCAGTCCAGCAACACTAGTGTGCTAAAAGCTCATGTAGATCATCACTATCCTAGATCAAACTCTTCAATGAGTCTGTTTAAAGTTCATGTTGCTACTTCAAGCAACATGTATGTGAAGAAGACAGCAAAGGGGGAAAAAACACACCCCATGACCTAGACACAAAGAGAATGCTTCAAAGAAGAGCTTTTTATTACAAAATTAAATTCCAAATTCTACTTCATTTTCCATTATCACCTGTACAAAACACATTTGTAGCTCAATGGAACATTCTCCCATGCACACCGTATGAGACAGTAATCGCACTGTAGTTAGAAGACTACATTCAGTTCATGAACAAATGCACGCACGCACGCACGCACACACAGACAGCATTGGTAGTAAAGGTTCAGAATAGAGGACAGAATTACAAAGAATCCCTCTCACTGCTGCTCCAAACTCTTCTCAGCCAGGGGAAAGTTCTCCAAGGACAGCTCTCAACAGTGCCTCGTGTAAAACATAGGAAGCTCACTTGACAAAGTTTTAGGAACAATTACAAACTCAGCAGCAGTGGTATCTGTGCTAGTATGTCACCACCTCAGATATTATTTAGGACAAGCATAGCCCTTGATAGTAAAGAGCATAAAAACGTTTAAACAGTGAAACAACTCACAACCCACCATGCAACCAAGGTCTTAGTACTTTAAAGACAGAGACAATTTTCAGTCCTGACTGCTTGCAGTCCACAGTCCCCTGCCAAAGACAGCAAGTATACTATGGAGGTGTTGTTCCTATCTTCAACCTTCCTTTCCCAGCAGGAAAGAGCCTTACGTTCTAACAGTTCACACACTTTTGCTTTCATGACACACTTGCTCCTGTGTGGGGTCACTTGCTGTGAAGGGCTAAAAAAAATAAAATTCTTACCTACATTCTCCAGATGGCAGAGACACAGGACACTGCTAAGGAGATTTTCACACTGCCAGCAGAGTCCTAAGAGGAGAAAACAGTGCTTGTGCACACAGTGCTGACGCAGAGGGTAAGTCACTCAGGCACAGCATGGAAGGGAAGCTGCATGGCAATGGAGAATTTCAGGTAAATGCCTGTGTTTTTACAGTAACAGTTGGTTTGCTCTCAAGTCCCTTGAAAATGATCCTCAGAGGGATTCAGGAGGAACAGGAGAGAACTGTCAAGTAACACGTTTACCTTTCCATAACAAGGTTCTGGTTTTGCTCTCAGATGACAGGCATTCATCCACTCAGGATACTACAAGATATCCTGTCCTATCCCTTATTCAAACCCCTGTATGAAATGGATGTATGGTCTAAAAACTGCGAGAAGCAAAGACATGCCCTGTACTTCGGGCATACTTGAAGAAGCAGAAGGAAGGAGGAAGACATAAAAAGGTCATGCCCTCTGTGCATCAATCAGCCTTTCCAATCAAGATGCAAAAAGAAAACTCTACACAGACAAGAGAATGGTGGTACCTCTCACACCCACAGGGCTGCGAACAATGATGGTAAGCAGTGATGCCACAAAGTCCTCCACCTGGACCAAGGGCAACCTTGACACAGAAATCTCCATTCAAATCCTCCTCACAGTCACATCCCTGTCTCATAGCACAAGCTGTCCAGTTCCTGGAAATAGGCCAGTCCCTGCTGCTGGAAGAGATGTGTGTGTATTGATGTCCTGAAGCGACTGTTAACAGAAACCTTTTAAGATGGATGGATTGTCTAGGATAAAGCTAGATGAGCCTAGAGGCCCTCTAACTATCCTTCAAAGACTGAAGAGCTGAAAATAGAGTTGCACACAAAAAAGAATTGGAAGCAGGGAATGTGGCAGCCTGAAGCTTTTTGTGATTTGAATCCATGGATACAGTCTGATGAAATACTTTATCAGTGATAAAAGGAGCCCTGTCTGGCAAAGTTCAAAGGGAGCAGCTGCTCCAGAGAACTGCATCTTCTGGCCCCAGAAAGTACCATTAGCCATTTTCCACCTGACTGGAGAAGACTAATAAGCAGCCCTCAAAACAAACCTGAACTCATTACACAAGCACAACTGGAAAAGCAGAACTGAAGCAGCCCAAATTCCATCCAGAAAGCAAACAGTGCCCTGCACCCATTGCCTCATGTTTGTACCACTCAAACATTTTAAGAGAGAATCAGTAAAGGGAATCCCAATCATTGTACTTCACTGAGCTCACAAAGTATCAAGTTACTATTATGTTCCAGCTATGGCCTGACAGGTTTTAAGCAGCAAATACTGAAGGTCGAATTCTAAAAAAAATAATTTTTCAGTATTTTCCTTCTGAAAGAAGACAGACCAACATGAATCTACACTTACTTTAAAATGCAACCCTTCGAGTCCACAGGGTACAAAGGAAACATCTGCCCTCTAGACTTCAATGTAGACTTTTCAATCCTTTTAACTGCAGATTAAAAAGGAGGAAAAAAAAAAGTTCTGCTGGAAGTTGCTCCCTCTTGTGGAATAGCTAGATTTTTTTTTCACCATATGCCTCTATCCCCTTCCAGCACACAAGTCCTAAGAAACAGATTAGTCTCAACATAATCAACTGCTCTCAGAGAATTTCTGAAATGACAGTCCTAAAGAGAAATAAACCTTTGTACTGAAACAGAAGCTAGGCTAGTGGATAGGAAGGTGGGACGGGAGCATGACATTTGCCACCTTTAGCAGTCAACTGCCAATTCACATCCAAAAGATTATTAGTAATAAAGGACAGAGGGACCCTGGCCAAGGAATAGACTCGTTATCTTCCTCAGGCAACTTCTACAAAGCCGACCCCTTCATAATAACTGAAGAAATCAAGGTTACTGACTCAATTTTTGCATTCCCACGAGTTTTAGAAATTGTCATTCCAAAACACTCACAATGTTTCTTAGGGGTTTTTTGTTGTTAATGCTAAAGGCAAGTGTGTGATTGTATGTGCTGGAAAAAACTCTGCACTATAAATCATGGCTTTTATCACCTCTTTTGGCAAATCCTCCCCATGGCAATGGGACTACCCTAGGGAAAGCTCATATTCAGGATAGCAAAGTATTAAGTTAATACTCTCACACAAAGAGTAGAAGATGCTGAATCCCATTGCGACAAAGGCAGCACTGCACTGTCTGCCTTCCACATTGTGAACAGTTAACAGTTCACAGCTGCTGTCAGATCAAGCAGGATCTGAAGAAGTTTGCAGCCTTCTCCCTCATGCTTTTTGCCTGTGTATCACCTCTCTGAACCCTTGGTTCATGCAGGTAGGAGCACTTCCTGCAATAATAAGTGGAAAAGAATCATCAAGCCCAGTAGCTAATTAGTGCAATGACTTCTCACCATGTATGACCAGCAGGTGATCAACTCAAAACCTTTAGAATCAAAAGCACAGGTCCATCCCATCTGAATTAGTATCTATAGGAGTCCAGTTCTGGAGAGATGTGACATACCAAGCCAGAGCCTCACAATTGCAAGCAGCTGCCTTACTGAACAATGCTATGGATCTTTACTGAAGAGGAATGAAAGCAAGTCTGACTGGAGACTAGTCCTCCCCACAGAACAACACTAATGCAGCCCTTCTGTGTGATAAGAAATACATTAGAACTCAGAATTTGGTAAGAGAAATAAATGCATAATTCATGTTTAAAGGCAGACATGCTCACCTACTGCTCTCCCTCTACCTGTAATTTTGATGCAAGGCTTTGAAGCAGAGCAAGAACTCTGAAATGGAAGGCTTGAGTTCATTGAAACATACACAGAAGAGTTTTTCAAGTATTACTTCTTGAGACAGGAACATAGCTGGGGTCTAAGTGTCATTCATAATGGATGGTCCGAGGTAGCATCTTGAACTGTGACAAGAAATTGAAACTGGGTGAAGAGTGGGAGATGGAATAAAAGGAACATCTACAAAAATAGATCTAACACAGGGCAGAGGCACCTGATAAACAGAATTCCATTTTCTTGGAATGAGTGGATTCAACATTCAATGGATCTTGACACTTAACAGACAAAGAACTTTTGTCTGCCCTCACATTTCCTTCAATACAGTAATTTAATGTTCAGCAGTCCATGAGAGGGAACTTTTTCAATATGAGAATACAGCGAGCAGATACCTTGGCACCAGCAGCTGGTTTTGCAGATGCTACATTCATTAAGACCAAGCCTTCCCCTAAAAGCACATGTACTGGCACTGAAATAGCTGGGCTCAAAAGCTGAATGACAGCTGTCTGTAAAACTTCCAAGCTATCATTTCAGTCTCTAGTACACCCCCATGCGAGTCTCTGCAGCATAGTGGGGCTGAAAATAAATCACCTGCTATTTCCACTGTAATTTGCTTAGCAGTTTCAGACAGAACTGCAAATAAGCTACAAAGTGTTGAGCTGGAACAGTCTGGCTCTGGAAACAGGCCTGCTAGGTGACTGTTATAAATGATTAAAGGTGACCAGAAAGCAAGGCAGTATATAGGACTAAACAATTTCCACCTCTGTCTGCAGAGGGCCTGAGAGACAGGCAAGGCACGGTGGCTCAGATTTCGAGTAGACTCCTGTCAGTCAAATTCTAAAAATTCAGGATCAGAACAAAAAAACTGCAGAGCCAGGGCAGGGTAGAATGAAGATCCCCAGATAATTACAGGCAGCTTTCAAAAACCTGGCCATAAGAAAGGCTGTTAATCATGGTAGAAGTCCTAAGTTCTCGGACACGGTCTGGCTTTCAAGCTGTCATGGTGCTTAGATTACAAGAAGGAAGACATACGCACAGGTGTACATGCAACCACAGACAGCCTCCAGCTTCTGCTCTGACTGCTGGAATGCCACTGCTGTTTGACTGGTATATATTGCTCAGAAGAATTGACATTTAAGCAGCCAGGTGTCCATGAATATAACCTAAGGATTCAAGACACAAGGCTTTTAATTTAAGGGGACCTTCTCTACCTCTGCATTTTCCAATGCAGACAGCGCAAACAAATGCCAAAGCAACAGAGCTACCTACACCCAGAGTTCTCAAGAGAGGGCATTTTACAGTCACACGTCTTCAAAGCACCAGAATCAGCCTGACATGCAGCAGATCTCATGCTTCTCCTCCACTGTTCCCAGGCTTCTTTTGCTGGCTCTAGAACTCCCAGGAGTCCATCCATCGGAGCCCTGCCATGGGGCTGCTAGGGTCAGAGGCCATGGGTCCTATCATCCCATAGGACAGAGGATGGAAGAGGTAGAAGCTGTGGAAAGAAACCAAATGCCCATCACATACTGCACAGTTTTCTGTCTCAGGAACTTTGCAACAGAAACGTCCATACAAATGTCCTATGGTGCTGCTCTAAGTTCCACTGGGGACCTTCTAATCTCTGCTGAACACAATACATACATAGTACATAGTTTTATCACACATGGTATTTTCTCTTGGAAACCAACAGCTCTGGAGAAAAGCCAGCTGATAAAACCTACAGCAATGAAAAATTTGGCTGTATTTGAGGAATATGGCAACATCATTGGAACTAGAACCAGAAACCACTGTGTTTTGGGTTTGGAGGAAAACAGAGCATTCATGCTGCATGCTGGGATAAAAGGAAGATTCCCTGCAATGGAAAAATGTTCTTTAAAGCATTACTGGGACACAGCTGCTGAATCTAATTGAATTTGAAGGTTTAGGATTGGGCCTCAGGATGCCTGAAAAATTCAGCAGAGAAGAGAGACAGAGACAAAGGCTAAGGATAATTAATGGGTAGTAAAGTTTTCATTGAGATAGTAACTGTCACACATTTGTGAAAAGTTCAGCTTTTAGCACTCACCTGTACAGGATGAGCAGAACCAGTGCCAGGAACCCCCCTCCATATACTTTTCTGGCTGTAGTGCTAGATGACAAGAACCCAGCACAGAACTTCAGTAGTGAATCCCAGGTGATTCCTAGAAGGAAGAGGTAGGAGTCAGGAGAAGAACTAAACTGCTATGTTCATAGACTGGGCTGACAAAGCTCTGTTAACACCAGAAGACAATATCAATTTTTAAATTCATTTACTTTGATAAACTTCAGAACTACAGAGACGGGTTTTTATCAGCAGAAGGCTCTTTTTCTCCCGCCTTTCCATTTGAATAAATGCAAAGGAGATCTGAGCCTCAGATCCCAACTAAGTTGGTACAAAATCACAGGAAAAACTACCAAGACCAAACTATAAATGTTTATTTATGACAGAAAAGCAGGGGGAGCAATCAAAGGGAAGTAACTTGTACAAAAGCACATATGTACAGTGAAAGAGCAGAGAATAGGAATCCCATCTCTAAATTTAAATACCCTAAGCACTAGACATGACTGCCTCTTCAGGGTGGAAAAAAACCCCAATTTGGCACTGCAAGCTGGTTGGTGAAAAACATTTTTAATTAGTCAATGTTTTCAAACACTTTGCATAAGCAAGCCTATAAAAATAATAAATTTAAGGTTTTCAGACTGAAAAGTTTAACAGAATTTCACCTGTTTCCCCACCTTGTCTTTTCCCAAACTCTTGTATTTACCTGTCAACATGCTGGAAAAAAGCATGGCAGGAAAGTAGTGGTGAAAGTAGAGAACTCGTCCCATCATAAAAAAAGGGAGGTAATGAAGGAGCCAACCCAGTGTGATCTGCCCTCCACCATGTAGCACGACTCTGGACAGTTCTGGAACACAAATATACAGACCAGTAGAGAAAAACTCAGCTAGAGTTCCTATTTTCAAACCTTAACACACTAAGTAAACTCAACAGGAATGATCTTTGCAGGAAGTCATGTATTAGCCTGAAATTTCTTCAAGCCTCTGCAAAATCCTAACTGCATTCTTTATAAACAAACAAACACTTTTCAGAACAGTTATCTCTTTGTATATCTTTTCTGATAAGTCTCAAGGGACTGCTGTATGCTAACACCAAAGGTACAGTTTCTCAGGATATGCATTAGACTAATTAGGTTGTTCCAGTTCCTGATGGTTTTTATTCTCTCTGCAATGAGACTATGAGCCATCCAGAAGATCACTTTGCTTTCAGAGCCTGGGGAAAGGACTGAGAGCTCTGGTGTCTACATATAACTTAGCCAATAACTTATTCTACAATTGAGTAATTTCCCATCACATTTTAGAATTCACTTCCCACAGGGAGATCCACAAAAGGAAGCAACCATTGATGAAAACTGGAATAGTCAAAGTGTGACTTATTAGGGTTTGTGAAAAGCTCTACAACCTTGGTATTTGACATAAAAATGATCATTATATCTTTTGCATTTCTCGTTTGCTTTGCATAAAGTAAAGGAAACATTTCTTATTTTAAAGCACTACACACTGCATTCAACAGTAGTACAGAGAACATGCAGAGCTTCACAGCAGGACATTGATCCAACTGGCCTGTATCCCTTGCAGCCAATATAGATAGCCTTGCAGTATTTCTATTGAAGATCTGTGCTGTTCACTATTAAATTATTTAATATATGACGCTCTCACTCTTTTTCTTGTGGATACTGCTCAATAATTCAAGTTCAGTGGCTTCCCACCCTTGACACACAAAGTCCTGCCATCCACACACTTCTAAGATACCTGCAAAAATCATACATGAAAAAGAAGACAGATATCACCTTTGAGTTCAGATGTCAGTTGGACACCTCTCTTCAGTGCCACTGCAGTGCAAATTGTTATCAAAAGATATAACCCAATAGTGACCAGATTTAGCCACCAAATCACCTACACAGGAAAAAAAAGAAAGATTTGGGACTTTATGGTGGACATGTGCGTGTCAGAGGAAATGGAAAGTTTCATGCAAACATTAAGAGTACAATAAGAGACACAGTGCAAAAGGAGGAGAAGGAACAGAAACACTATCACTGGCAGAAGCAAGACTAAGCTCGAATTTGCAGAAGACATTGGCTTGGAAGCTCCCTCTCCAACTTACTGGGTTTCCCAGCAAATAAACACGATAATCCGTCTCATTGACACCAGAAAAACGCAGGCCCTGAGGAAAGAGATCAGAAGGGAGTAAGATAGATATTCATTAGTCCAGTTGCATCTTCAATGCAATGAAGAGGTGCTATGCTTCCAGAAGCACTGCAAAAGCACTTGAAAATACAAAGGAAGGTGGACTGATCAATATACCTGGTAGTTGATGGGCCAGTGCCAAGGTTTGGATGTAACTTCATTGTCCTTTGGTTTGAGGCCGCTGTTTCCCTACAGATAAGTCAACACAAAATTTATATAAGCAGGCAGTTATGCTGCAATGTCTGTCCAGAAATGTCTCTGTACACAAATATACATCAATACTCTTCCTGAGTTCTTTTCTGACCTATGTAAACACATCATCTTCCACAGCAGGTCACAATGAGGACAATGAATGTTTTAATATGACTGTGCAAGTGAAAATGTTCTTTGGGTACCGTAAGAGGCAGTATTCTCTCATTTCTCTTTTCCAGCTTTTCTGTCACTGAGGACACATGTTGCATAAGCAAGACCTTGGTTCAATAAGAGACTATAGTGACAGGTTTCCCTTCACTACGAAAATAAAGAAGCTTCAGAAAAGAAGCTTCAGAAAGATTATTTCCACGGAAACTCATGCAGGTGCTTCCTTACCTGAGATATATTATCACTGATTGCCATGGAAACGCTTTACAATAACACTTTACAAGCATTAACAATAATCTGATTGACTACTTTCTTTCTCTTAGAAATCTGAGAAGAGCTTTACAAACAGTAGCAAAGAAAACCTTAAACTCCCTTCTCAAAATAGTAATTTCTCATTCTTCAGATGAAAGATTATGGAGCTGGAAGCAGAAGAGCGGTGGCCAAGAGCACAAAGAACAACCATGGAGAAAAGACTGCAAGATTTGTCCACCTCAAAAATATTAAATCTGCTGTGGTTTGTTTTTTTTTTAAATATTCGGAGATAAAGAAGAAGCCAGAAATCACAGCATCTTGATGAACATTAAAAAAATCAAATTTTCAATCCAAACACTTAATTGTTCTCCTAAGCATCTGTTTATCTAATTTTCCTGACTTTGATCACAGTAATACCCTCCTGCTTCACAAATACTAATTTAACTTTAAAACTTTCCAGGAAGGTAGGGAAAGTATTACATAACTAGGCTGTAGCTATATCACACCAGCAGCAGAGCCAAGCATTCCAAACTTGGACTTGGAAGATTTAGCTTCAAGAGTATCCCTTTTTATAAGTATAAATTCAAGTAGGTTGCTTGGGCATGTAAATTCTGCCCAAGCTTGCAGCCATCACACAGATCTTTCAGAAAGTGCTACTTCTTTTTGATGCAAGAGAGAGGAAGAAGAAAATTGACAATCTAGAATTAATGATATCCTACCCGGATCATAACCATGTGGGATTCTAGCAGAATTTCTGCAAAAGAAGGCTTCAAAACATCCAGGCTTATATTGGGCACTTCAGAAAAAGAGAGAAAAATAGATGAACATCTACAGAGAACATCTGTATGGTTTACATTTATTTGCATCTTTCATAATAAACTAAATTCTCTCCTCCTGCAACAAATCTGCTTCCAGAACCTCTTTTAATTCTCTATGCAATTCCTAGATTTCCTCCCTTACTTCCAGGAGTAAGAGAAATAGATAGAACAGATTTGTATTTCTTGCCGAAATTAGAAACATATTCTTCATAGGCTGCTGTTTATCTGTAAATGAGCCTTAAGTGTGGGAATGTAAAGTGCCTTACAACAGAAGAATTCTACCAAGTCAAGAGCCCAGGATTTCTCTCCTTTGGTTTGCATACAGTTGCTCTCAAAGGATGAAGAACAGTAAGTTTTTTAATAACTCAGAACTCAGCTCAAATCACCTGCAATTCATGCAATGAAAATTGCATTGAATAACTCAGGCCAGATGAGGCTGTGAAACACGTAACCCCTGGATGAGGCTGCAAGGCCCATCTGTCATTATTGGCAAACTTGTATCTCTGTCACACAGTATTCATTTCTTGATGGTACTGCAAAGTCATTATTTAGCATGCCCCCAGTAAGCAAAGGGAAAAAAAAGTCAAAACACAGTGGATCCTAGTTTTTTTAAAAAACACATTGAAACATGTATGAAATACTTACATCAATTACAATAATTCCCAGTTAAACAACATGAAAAGTAACAGCCTGTACTGCAGTGCTGCCCATGAAGATCTCAAAATCCTTAAAAAAGCCTTTATACTTCCACAGCACTTCAAGCATTATCATCAGCTTCCAGAACAAACAGTGAAACAGAAAAGGCCTCTGCATCTCTGAATGGCTCAAGTTCAGGAAGTTTGCACTTAAGCTGAGAAAGAATACACAAATTCCAAATGCTGAATGCCGGTTATTGCCACCTGATAGCTCATCCCTTCCTTTAACAGCAAGCCAAGATGCACTCTCAAACTAAAAGGAAGTAAATTACTTACACTTAGGGTTAATATGATCTTCAAAGTTCCAGAGGGAATTGGGAGTCTCCTTCAGGTACGGTGTGCAAGTGACTTCCACTTGTTCCCAACCCCTGAGGAACAGCAGAACAGTTCACCACCACCCCACAAGAACACAGTATTTCCAGTTCATATCTGATTTTTCTCCATTTAACTTTATACTTCTCCATAACATCTGCCCTATTACACAAGCTCAGCAAGTGCATTCTTACATGCTCTAAGAACCATGTAGAAACCAAAACAGATTTGTAACGCAGCCAACATCAAAATTCTGCTGAATATCTGAAGCACATTTCTAACTTCGGACATCTGAAAAAACCTACGTCCATAGGTGGGTTTTTTGAAAATGATGCACATTGGCAACTATAAACTACTTCAATTCGGCTCTTATACTCCCTGCAGAAGAAAATAATCATTGTTAATTTTAGTCAGTCTATGCCTACAACAACTGTATTACAGAAACAAAAGAATTACCTCAGGGGATACCACTAAGTGTTCTTTAGTCTGTCACCCTATTTCTAGCAGGTCACATCAAAGACTCTGGGAGAAAGTGCATTAAACCCTACAGTAATGTGATAGATTAATAAGGAATTTTCTATCAATCATCACTTAGCAGACATCATTAATTGATTAACGAATCCACTACTTAATTACCTTACTCCAAAGGACAGTGATTACTACCCTTTAAACAAACAAACAAAAATTCCAATATATTCTAACCATCCTTATTTGCAGTTAACAAGTAATTTTTCCCCCTTAGCTCTTAGTGTCATCAATATTTCGTGGCAATAACTTTCATTCACAAAGTAAGTTTGTATTAATTGAAAAAAAACAAACCACAATCTTTTTTGAATGCTCTTGACAAAGACTGACTTTTTTTTTTTTTTAAACCAAACACACTATTTACATATGAGCCAAGTTTTATGGTGAAGTCTAACTGGCACTTGCATTCCTGACCAGGCAGTCATCAGAGGTACCAGCTTGCACTCACTATGATTCAGCACCCACAGGATTCCTTATAATCCAGTTTACCATAACACAGTGAAGGGAAATCTAAAATAGCAGTAATGATGGCAGCTCTGGAAATGGACTACACAGCCTGCTGCTTTGAGAACCATGTTAGTACCCCACATAATACAGCTCTGCAGATATGGCAGCTTGCTTGCCATTAGTCTGGGTGTCTGTGTAAGTGTAATTTTAATGATGAGGACACATAAATCAAGGACATACAAAACCCCAACACCTGCTGGAAGCAGCTTGTAACCATTGCCCTTGCTTCAGATGCTGCGTGCAAAATCCACAAGACAAATTAATACCAGTAAAAAGCAATTTTGATGATTATGGTACAGAACAGCATGAACTGCCTCAGTTTCTAGCAATTTTTGTAAACCTTGAGGATAACGTGGGACTTATCCCCTCCTGGACTTAACAGATGACAAGATCTATGTCCATGCCACTCTTGGATTTCTGAGTAAGGGATATTATTTTTCAGAGGTGTATACCTTTACTGTACATGACTGCATAATCCTAACCCAGATATTGCCCTCTGGTTATATTTTTAGTACCTGCTATTGCATTTTTATTCTGTCAGAGAAATGGAGGAAATGCAGTTATTGCTTAGTTTAAAAGTACCATTGAGCAAAGGAACACGGCCTTGCAGGGATGGAGGGAGATTACAAACTATTTACCATTTTGGCAGTGTCTTTCCAGAAGAGCCCAATATACAGCCTGTGGCCACGTGGATTAGCCGGATCTGACTCCGTAGGACTTTGATGAGCTTCCCACTCTTCCTGCCCACCACTTCAATCCGCCAGAAATCATTGGAGTCTCCTGTTCCATTCTATCATGCAGACATACCATTGCAGAAAAAAAAAGAAGTCACAGAAACAGAAAAGAAGAAACAAAAAAACCCCCAAACTAGAAGACACGGAATTGAAGCACCACAAATAGGAAATTCTGAAACTCTAATGGCAGCAAAGCTAAACAAATTAGCTCAGACTATGCTCACTCAGACTTCACAGAAGAGATTCCCCATCAGGAGATCATTCTAGATATGACCAACCATTCACAAATGCATCTTTATCTTGACAATCTTAGGTTTTTTTCTTACAATTCATACTTGACTGTGGCTCAGAATTACAGCATAACCAGGGGTAACTTGGCTGCTTCACAAAAGGGGTTTAGGCAACAGATCCTTGCATTTAGAAATTCAGCCCACAAAGCAGATTTCATTTTCATGATTCAAAATTCTGTCATCATTCTGTCAAAAAGGCACTTGTCTATGTGACAAGGCCAAATATATAATACTTGTCAGAGCAACTTCAAGGTTGCTCAGATTGTCACTTCTGGAGTTGAACACTGCCAAAGCTAAACTGGCAGTAAAAGTTTAAATTACTTTTTTTGTCTCTGTTCACATTAAATAGACTTTAAATATGTGCCCATCTACCACCTTGGCTAAGAAACTCAAAAAGGCATCAATAAATTCCCTTGTCATGTTACAAACTCTTCCCAAAAGAAGGAGCTTTTGTTTTATTTTGCCTTCACTTACTATTCCATAGCCAGTGACCTGAAAATGCTTCCTCGTCAGGGGAGCCTCATGCTGGTGACTGTGCAGATTTCTAGAAGTTCTGAAATTAAATAAAAAGTCAAACTTTTGAACCTTGTTGATTTGTGATAAGAACTTTGGTTTGAGCCATTCAGAGATCTGCCAGAGCTCTCATCACTGAATTCCAGCTGAGGGCAGGGCAGGCTGCAGCCTTAACAGGATGGGCAACACTGAGTGAATCTGTCGCTTCCCACCATGTGACTCTGAGCTCATGCCACACTGGGCAATGATAGAAAAGGATGAGAGCATGAAAAAATCCAAGCCCTAAGCTACAATCTATCCCCTCCAAGTGGAGAAGATATTGTTGGGTTTGGTTTGTTTTGCTGTGGTTTTGGTTTTTATAATTAACAGTAAAGGTGGGACAAACAGAATAAAAGCAAAATCCTGACCTTTTGTAATCATCAGTTTTGCTTTTGAGGAGAAAGACTGTACCTTTTAAGGGGAATCAGTGGCTACCATTAGCACAATTAGCATCAAGATGGTGCAGCCAGCCAGCCACCTGCTCTGGCAGGGACTGCTGCCTGAAGCAACCAGAGAAACCTGGCCATCGCCTGGTCAGTCCTTACCAAGGCCACTCGGACAGTGCCTCACCTGACCCGCATGGACACCGCGCGTCCCGCAGGATGGGGGCACACACTGGGCCATGAGCACCACCTGCCCAAACTCTGCCTCAGTACTGCCACTCCACCTCCTGCCCTGGAGACCTCAGCAAGACTTAACCGATTTTGCCTAATCGAGATTTTATTATCCTCGTTATCATATATTTGATAGTAAGCCCCTAAATTCAAGGGATTTAAAAAATAGTCTTATAGTAATGTTGGAAACCTAAGCAATGATTTGTGCACATGCCATACTGAGTACAAACATGATTTCCTGGCTCACAAGTTTTGAGGTTCTGTTAAGAAATCAAAGCTGTGAAAGCACAAAGCACTTTGGCACAGGGACATTAGACTAGACAAAGACCATATACCAAGTCACTAGGGTTCCCCTGCTTCCTCTTAGGTATTTGCTACAGAGAGGGAGGGTACCAGCTGACATTTTCATTCAAAGTGTTTCACTGCTGCTATCTCAGTGCTGTTGAGAACTTCAATGGGTGGATACTGCCTATGCACATAGGAACAGAACACTTGCAGTACACTGAGAAAAAACCTCACTCTTTCTTTGCCTAGAAAATTCAGAGGGTGGGGACAAGCCCACAGCCAACGAGGGTTTCAAAAGTGCTTCTCTGTAAGAGTGTTACCCCTGAGTATCACACTTCACAAAGATAAACAAATCTCTCTTCTGCTTAGGTATTTCTAATAAAGTTGTGTGGCTTGTTAAAAGTTTCCTACTTAACAGACACCTTTCAAACATAAACTATAGAAGAAAAACTCAACAAACCTCACACTGGAAATGCAGATATACAGATACTTCTGTCACACAGCCTCGCTTGTGCGGGCCTAACCAGATCATCTCCAGCAGGACAAATCTCCCACCAATTCCATATAATCACACAATCCCTCTGAATCCCAGAAATCATCCTTACTCCTTATGTTCCAGACGAATAATATCTCCGTGCCTCACAAACTCCACGGGGCTCGAGGGGTCTGACAAATCTGCTGAAGAAAGGCAAACCAATCATATCAGTGTACTGACAAACATACCAGGGCCTTAGAAAGTTTCTTGTTAATGTTCGTGCCTCAAGCAGACAATATAAGTAAACAACTTTGTGTCGACTCTAAGCCGGGTGTAAAACAATGCTCTAGCCTTTAGCTCTGAGGGCTAGTCCAAAGAAAACAAACTAAAAATGACTCCTATAACACTGGTTACAGGTGGGGTTTTTTATATCTAGGTTATTTGCATTTTTTGCTGTTTAGACAGTTGTTAATTTTTATATACACGTGGCAGGCTAAAAAAAAGGAAACTCTGCCAGACCAAATACGCCTCAGCTACACTACATAATATTCTAAAACAACAGATGTACATCACGTTCAGTACTCTTATCTTGTCCCAAGCAATCATTCACAAAAATCTGTTAAACACAATGTACCAGAATGTACCAGGATCCAACTTCCCCAGGACTCTTAGCCACAATAACAGATTGCAAAAAATACTGAGTTCAGACTAATTTCCTCTCTGCTGTTATTTGTGGCCCTACCAAGCTGAAAAATTGTCAATGCAACCTTCAGCTGAGAAATGCTTATTTACTTCAACTGTACAATCTGGAGAAGAACGAAAAACAAAGTAGACACACACAAAGTCAATCAAGATGGAGACAGCTTCTCCCTGTTCTTCCTCCTCTCCCTCTCATATCTGTGAAGGATACCCTGCTCTGGAGGGAACTCAGAATATTTATGTGAGAAACTGAAGCAGCAGTTATAGAAGACACTTTACTGGTATTTGTTACCTGTATCTGAATCATGTTTCTTTATAATCCACAGGTTATTCAAATCTTTATGTAAGTAGGCAGTGACCTGAAAGGACAGCATTAATTATTTTACCAAACAAGAAAAATGCTGGTGATAGCAGACACACATTCACCAGCAAATCGAAGGCCCAAATGAATGCACCAACAACACAGAAATCCTGGGATTACTTGTATGATAGTGCCCCCTAGAAAGTCAGGTACGGGCCACTCCTTAACCCAGATCACCACTCTTAGCCAGTGCATAGCCCTTCTGCTCAGAAGCGCTACATTTCATGGCTGTTCACATGCATCATAAGTAACAGCTTCCAATCATACAGTCTGCCCTCCTCTCACTCTACGTCAGTGGCTCCTTCTACAACAGGATATCCAAACCTGAACTCTTGAATAATCACTGACCAGAACCAGATGAGGGAAGCAGCACTGGCTTTACAGTCAGCAGAGATTTATGACAATAGACTGTGACAACCATATTTCTGCCAAAAGATCCAGGCAAGGTAAGGAGGATGCAGGGATCAACTGTTACAGCTGCACATCCTACACAGCTAATCCTTGCCAGCTTGCTCAGCCTCATAGAGAGTAACTGCGCCTACTGCTACTGTGGACACAGGAGACCATCTTATTCCAGGGTGCTGCTCCCAAGAGCACAAGCAACTGTGCCCCCTTTGCTCACTCTCCTCTTCCAGCAGCAGCAAGCCCTGCTCTGTGGGACCCTTGCCCAGAGCTGTGCCTCCCACTCAGATGGCCCAGTGGGTGGGGGAGAGGTAGAAAACAGAGGAGTGTCTGAGGGTGGGGAAAAAGGGATAGCTGGAGGTAGAACCTCATACCTTGAGGTTAAGCCATCATAAGAAGAAGGAAAGGTGGAGGCAAGAGAGATCACTTTTTCCTCCCTAAATCTCCAAGTTCTAAATTCCCTTCTCCTCGTAGAGCCCCCAAACTCTCCCAGAATCCTACCCTTGTCCTACCACCAAAGCAGGGAGCACAGGGGAAAATCTCCACTTTTTCCCACTTTCCTCAAGGAACTCTCATTAGTGTCTTCTCCAAATTCCTCTTCCCTGCTTTTAGTGTCATAAAGCATGCACTGCACTTGACTTTTGCCTACCCTTGAGCCAGTTTTGGTACGACATCTCCACCTACTGTAATAAACATCAATGTCACGTGAGAGTATTAGACATTTTGATTGTGATGAACAGCAGGAAAAGAAGATTGAGACAAAGCTGTAATTTCTGAAAACTTCCTCCTCACCACAGAGACAGAATGGAGTTAAAAATCAAACACTTGTGTTTCTCTGGCAACCTTATTTCAAGGAGCTCAAAACAATTTTTAGACACTAATATGCAATCTGCAACATATTGCTTGGGAAAGGTGCAGAAGCTACAAAGACTTGTGAAGCTTGATGATGATGGACAGAAATAAGAAATTCACTTAATTTTTACAGTATCCAGTTAGGGATAGTTACATGATTTCTGATTTCTACTTTCACTTATTAATCATTTAATGAGAAGCCCTTTCAGACAATTTCATTATGCCTACATTAGCTTACAAATGTACAGATACTTAACTTAATGAGCAAACCCTTACAAATTCTTTGGCGATAGGTAAGGAAAGTAGGCACAAAAGAGAGGAATTCATGTAAGGTCACAGAGGACAGTGGCTGGAGTGACAACAATACACAACAGTTCTAGTCCCTTGCTTTTAATATAGAGCAACAAAACCTTTAAGATAATGTATTTGTTTTAAACGTTAAGTTTTACAGGCTTTCTTGAGGTAATTTTCATTATGGAAGACTATTCTGAAGTCCTCCTGGCCTCCATTTATGGAAGGTGGCCTTGCATTACAGCAAAGTCTTGTTACTGTAAGTCACCCCTCTTGCAATGTGGTAGGCTCCCTTCAAGGCTCCTTTTTAGTCAGACTTCCAAGCCAAGCGCACAGCTGTGGCACTGAGGGGGTAACAGAGGCAGAGTAAACACACAGCTCCTGTCACAACAGCCCCTAGTGCTAAATGCAATAGGAGCAAGACGATGGTTGCAGTCACAGACAATACCACCACAGCACACTGACCTGCTGCTGACGAGCCCCAACACCCTCCGGGTAGAGGTGCCAGTGGGAGTGAAGGTATCCCCCTGCCATACGAAGGTTCTTCATTGTGACCATAGACCCATATGCCAAGTCTGCAAGAGAAGGAAGGAGGAAAAAAGGCATAAGACAGCTCTCCTCTAAGTATCTCCCCCAGTTAGTCTACAGTGCTCCAATTTGATGTGCATTCTCCTGCTTCATTTTGATGAAGCTCATTTTCTGTTTAACAAGTTACTCCACAGGACTCCTGGCAAGCTTAGCTGCCATCCCCAGCCACAGTTCACTGAAACTGTTGCACAACAATCAGCTGAAACACTTAAAATTCTCCCACTGATTTTTAACATAAACAGAAGTGCTAGTTCTTTTGTGAGAGGTTTGAGACAGCTTGAGACTAAAAGTATATGGTCAAATTAAAGCATGATCAAGTTTGAAAAGCATGTGACTATTCTGAAGCACACCGTTGCCGGTCCCTACAGGAATACAAGAGGGAAGGGAGGCAAGCTGAGCTATCAGATAGTGGAGCTGATATCCTGGCTTCATAGCCTCCCAACACAAGTGAGAGAACTCAATCTTGGAGAATGGACCCGATGCTCTCCCAGTAGCAGCTCTGGAGCAGAGAACAGCCAGAGAAAAGACGAAGTGTCAGAAAGTTAAACCATATTAAAGGCTCAGTAGTCCCTAGCCAACCTGAAGATTAGAGAATAACCAGAGAGCCATCTTTCCCCTAAGTTTACATGCATGCTGACTACAACACAGCTACAATACAGACGAGGGGCACACTGGGTCACAAACAAATTGACAGTTTTCATTTACACATTTTGGAAACAAATCTCACATCTGAATAGCTACAAACCTATGTTGAACAGGATGAATATATTTTTGTTGTCTCAAGCAATATAAAGCCAAAAAAATAACAAGATGCTTACACACAAAACTGGCAAATCCCTCAAAATGGCACCTTTCCCTCTTCAAGGAATATGATGAAACAGCTAGTGACCACGCATGGAACACAGTGTCACATTCAGCCTTTTCTATCAATACATAAAACTGCATAGAGGAACATCATGGATCTATGCACCACCATGAAAACATGTTCTGCACTGTCCTGCACTGAGTCACAGGAGATGCCATTTTTATTTAAATGCCCAGGTACACTGAAAACACTCAGAGTGGTTTATTCATTTGGGCACTCACGCTCTGGAATGGAGACATTATGAAGATTGTTCCCGATGAGCTGGGACTGAAATGCTGAACTGAAGAAACCATCCCCAGGGCCACTACAAAAGATAGCAAAGAATGTGACAATTCAAAATCCGGCTAAACAGGCATAAAAACCTCTGTCACACATTACCAAATTGTTTTTACAGAAGAAAACAACAAAACCAGATGGGGCATCAGAAGAATGAATGCAGTTCTCTTACATGCACACATCTGTAACGTTGTGAATCATAGCAGATAAAGAGAATCTTGCAGGAAATTGTCCAGAGCTGCAAGGACTTGAGGTCAAAAAAATATATGTGTTGACACTGCACAAAGTGCCATAATGATCTCTGAGTGTTCTCACAACAAATAAACTTGACCCGCTGTCAGGATATGTAAAACAAAGCCTCTCTCTGTGGCTCCTTTAATTTTATTTCTGCCAAGAGATTAATAACCAGTTAAAGATTAAAGACCAGTTGAACTTTAACTGAAAAATAACTGATTTTATATTCTGTTTTTGACAGTGAAATGCATATTCACCTAATTTCTTAATGCTGGTATATGGATAACACTGCTTGCCCATTTTACTAGCTGCTATTCTCTTCGGATATAAAAAAGCATCCCTTGGTTGCAGGCACTCAGAGAGGAGCCTTCCCTTTGGGCAAACTCAGACTAACTTTTTTAATCACAGCCAACACATTTTTCAGGAATGCAATGACTTTTTTTTTTTAATTACAAAATGACAAAGAATGGAGTTGAGATATTTTCAGGTCCATGAAAGGGAGTTGAGGAGGGGGGGGAAGGAGACAGAGTTTGGTTAGCTTACTTGCTTGGCATTTCAGAAAGTGTCAAATTAAAATTCAGTTTCACTGCCAGCTTGGCCAGAGCCTTTCTGTAAGAACAATGCAGGAGTCTGGGAAGGGAATTCAACAAAGACACAGCTTGTGGCTGTGCTTCTGACACCGAACGTGGAGAAATACATAATCAATACTCTTTGATTCAAAGCAAAGACAAGCAACTCTTCTGAGGAAAATACAGTGAAATACCTTTTATTTAATACTGTAAAATGAACAGCAAATATAGCCGTGTAGAGGGCAAGTGGGAGCACTATAAGGCAGAGTACACGGGCCAGTAAATGTTTCCCAAACGCCACCTGTAACAAACACAACTTAGATTAAACAGTGCAGCTGCAGGGACAATTTCTCTTCTTACTTCACAGGACTCTGAGCAGCGGTCCTAAAGCAAGAGCTTGCCATGCAAGCAAGCTCAGCAGGCTGCAGAATTACCTCAGAAAGGTCTAGAGAGAAGTAAAAGCTGAAGCAGACCTTGCTGTGTATCTCCCAAGGCTGGACTTAGGGTACCTTGAAATTTCAGGGTGTAGGGAAAAAAGACAAAAACAGGCAATAGGAGAGTTTAACATTCCAAAGTGCTGAGCACCCCTAACTTTGGCAAAGGGGGTTGGGCAGCTGCCATTGAAAATACTTTGAAAACAAGGACCTTAACTTGTTTATCAGTGGTATACATCTTGACACAAAATCACAGTAAAGAGAAGGCTTCCAAACTAGTAACTGCCAAAGCTATGCAAAAGGGAAGATGAAAACCTGTTCCCCAAGAAGGTCTCTCTACACAAATGTTATTGTAACCAGGACCTTTGGAGGATCTATAGATGCTTCACTCACAGAAGTCACCTTGCTTAGCAAGGATCTTCTCACTCTGCAACTTCTGTTTCTGCTTAGCCAGAAGCTACAGAAAAGTCATCAGCAAGACCTGTTTCAGTTGCCTCAACATGAAAGCAGAGTATTCTATTTTAATCATTTGTAAAGGTGGTTTGTACACAGATGCCCAAGCGTCATTTATTCACATCTTACTAACACTGCTGGTAGTAAATAACGTAAAATACAGGGTGGATGATAAATAGCTGTGAGAGAAAAAACAAATGAAAGAGCAAAAATTGTTTACTAAAAGTCCACACTAACTTCAAAGTGGATGAAAGCACATCTACTTGCTACTCTCTGTACTTTATTTAACATAATAGCTATCACACAATCATTAAGCTAATCATTCTCCATCCCTTAATACCAGAACCAACAAATTTGGAAGTAATGGAAAAAGAGCTAAATACATTACAAAACTAAGAATTCACTGAAGTCAACAAAGGAAGAGTTGTTCAGCTCATGTTCTCCAGCAGAACACTTAATAACCCCTGGACACTTGCAAAAATGCTGACTGATGGTACATAACCACATTTATGTACTGGAGAGGCACATGAACTAATCTCCAATTCCCTGTTTAAAATTACCTCAATATACTTCAATCTCCATGAGAAGGTCATCTTTAACTACACACTTCCATGCAAAGTCAAAAAGGAAAACACATGTGAACGACAACATTGAGCAAACCAGAACAGTGGACCAAGATCAGATGAGAATTCTAGAAATCAAATTAGTCCCAAAAAGACTGCATGTAAATAATCATGAGTAGCTTCCTTACACATGCAGAGGTAAGTTATTCAGGCTTTCAGGAGCTTAATCCCCANCCATCAAGCACCAAGATTGACAAGTAGTTATTCAGAAAGCATCTACCTTCTGGAATAAATTTCTTTATATAGTCCAACACTGAGGGATTTGCTGCTTTTGTTGCCAGCAACACAAATGAAATCACTGTGCAGCTGTCTGTGCAGAAAGCAGACATGATGGATTTGTTCCATATCAAATGCAATTAACTGCCTTTGCTCAAGAAGCGCTTCTCCAGAGTTGGAACATTGCATTTTTGCAGCCCATATTGATTCACATTAATCAAAGAATACAAATCACACAGCAGGAGTAAAAGAAGTCCCTCAAAACCCTCACTGTTTATGAGACAAACAAGACAAAAACAGTAAGAAAAAGAAACAGGATTTTCAAGCTTTAGAAGAGGCTGAGACAAGAGGAGAAGGCAATACTTTTTAAAACATGTGACCGAAGAATTTGCTTTCCTGCTGGTGGCAAGACAGCAAAGAGCACATCAAGGTATTTCTTCAAAAAATCAGATTTCATAGTCCGCAAACAAATCCATTAGGACAGGGAACTCAAACACACTAGCAAATTTTTTAGAGCTTCTAAAAACTAAACATGTGTGAAATCAAAGAGGGTAAGGCTGTCCTCACCCTCTGTACTGGCTGTGGGTACTGCAAGTTGCAGAGCATTTCTAAGACTCATGATTTTGCTCTGTGGCCTATGCCCCCTTAACTCTCACACAGCAGAGCCTGAGCTCACGCCACTTACACAAACTCAGTGTTGCAAGACATGCCTGTCTGCCAGGTAGCATGTACTCCTCAGAAGGTCATGTAACAGTGTTGGACAACATCTTGCTTTGGGCCACTGTAAAGCCATTCCCAATGAGCATTTCTAGCTTAGATTGAAAAATCATCCAGCTGGAAAGGTAACAGTTCCTTTCAGGAAAAAGCAACAATCTTTTTGCTATGTTTTTATGACACTACATGCTGCTAATGTAAGTTTGGTTTTTTTAAAAGTATGACGAGTTTTTTCATTATAACCTTCTTCTTTATTTAACATCATCCACATCAGAAGCCCTTTTTGCACAGAGTATCACTGTCTGACTAGTTACATGGTTGTCAAAGACTAGGAAATTACAAATCAAACAAAACAAAGAAATCCTTACAGAAAAGTATTTGAAACTCACCAGTGACAGACTAAGGTTCCCCAGCAAGTCCCATAGGTCGTAGATTGTGTTCAGGCCAACCAAGAGGACTACGAAAAGGCCAACAAACTTTATCCCCATTGCTCCAGCAAGGTTCACACCAGTCAGACTCAGCCAGAACCACCAGGAGGCAGAAAATGGCCTGCAGGACCGGTGCAGAAAGTCAGTAAATAAAATTATGGCTACATGAGTGAGCATCTGTGATCATGAAAATAAACAGCAAAGTAGTTCTCCCACAAAATTACACTCCATCTTCTCAGGAGGAATAGAAAAACCAGTTCTTCATTAATTTTAGAATCATGCAAGGATCCTGTCTTCAGATACAGTTTTGTGAAACCTTGATACAGGCTTCAAAAAGGGTACAATACTTAATCCAGGACAATCCTAGATCTCCCCTTTGAGGGTGGAAACACAGACACCAGGTATAACCTAAAATACTAGTGTGAAGAAAGTCTGACCATGTTGAAGTTCTGAAAAAAGAAACAAGACTTTTGCTCCATAAAACACAAACTTACTTCTGACAAAAAGCTACGGACACGGGGAAGGACAGGAGAAAAAGAGCAGCCACCATTACTAAAGCCGGAAGGGCATAGTGGAAAACAAAAAACCCAAAACACAAACAAAAGCTCCAGCAAAAAGCAAACAAATTACGAACTGAACTAAAATTGAACCACAGAGAAGAGATGAGAAAAGATGACAGCAGAATTTAAAACCTTTTTCCTACAGTCCTAAAGCCTTGACACTTGTATTTTGATCAGACAAAATCTCCGTGACCAGCTAAGTAACACAATAGCTAGAGTTGGCTTTTAATTTGCATAATATCAACCACTTTGAGAACAGGATTAGCTCTAAAATATGATAAATAAGTTCAGGTCAAGTCACACAGAGTTGATCAAGTGCTGCCCTGTAACTTAGTGCTTGCACTCCCTGGGGCATGTGCTGTAGATCAGGATGGCCTCAGGTGGCCCTACATGACACTCCAGACTGCATTTTAGCCATGTGTGCTGTAGTCACACTAAGATTGATCTGATCGGTTCTTGAACATTTCATGAAATAAAAATTCCTCATATATAACAGAGTACTCTGAGGTTTAATGTCTTTGAATCTTGGATGCATTGTGGGGAAACTACTCTGTGCAGTCCAGCCACGAGGAGGCCTTTTGGTATATCAAATACCTAGAAATCATCATAACCCTCTGGATGGATCTATGGCAAATATCCTCAGCAACTTGACTACTTCTATTAAAAAACACCCCGGCTATATTTGCCGCCAAGTTTTTGTAACAATTTCTCTAAACCAAACAAATTACACTATTTACATCAGACAGCAGGATTTCTTTAAGTGCTTGTAGGATTACAGTCACAGATAAACTGTGTTTCTCTAGCCTGGAAAAGAAGTAACTGGTTCAAGACAATATTTTTGCCATTAAGGACCAAAGCCTTGAATAATCTACAGCCATCCTTCATTCCTCCTTCTCTGACCTACAATACCCTTTATTAGCTTTCTGTTCTGTTTAGTTTTAAAAAGCTTTAACCTTCATGTTCAAGATTTGTAGTTCCATAAATTGCATAAACTATTCCTGATGAAATTTCTCTTAATGCTAAAATAATCTACGTAAGACTCTCTCTTGGTGTACCCCAGTCACAATACTGTCTCCCTAGTTACACAAACCCTTATACTAAAAATTTCTCTCCTCTACCAACTGCCATTTTCACCTCTAAATTTCCTGGAATAACCTCATTTCAGCCATTCACCCAGACTACCAATGGCAGACATGTTCTTGTACTTTATCTGTCTGAAAGTTGAATACCTATAGTTTAACAAAACTATCATCTTTATCTTACCTATCTGCACAGCCGTTACATTTCACCATACTCAGAACAGCTCCCATGAGGAAGAACATCAAAATGGGATCCAGCAGAATATACTGGGACAAAGTAATACAGCCTGTATCTGCAAAGAGACAAACAACAATGTCAAAAATGCTTGCAGTTTCAAAGTGAATCTAAAACTGTGGGAGGTTGGTTTCCTGAGTGTAGTCAAGACAAGGGGAAGAAGAGATGGAAACAGGAGATCAGAACATTTCAGCTTTTACTTGGGTAAAAAATGGGAAAAAAACCCAACAAAAACATAAAAACAGGCAGTACAAGAGTATCTGTGAAACACCATTTAGAAAGTGCTACTAACATATTCAGATGGAGACGATTATAGATAGCAGTGATCTATCGAAGGCATCAGCATGGTGCCAGAGGATGCTACAGGGAAGTCATCATTCAAATGGAACCTATAAGAACATGACTTGGTACTTAAAGTCTTCATGCGTCAGTATTTGTGTGCCCTCACAAAACCCCAATTTGTGTCACTCCATTTGCAATGTTATCTTCTCCACCTGGCTCAATTCAACAAGGAACTTTATTAATTTCTTACTGTGAACTCTTCCATAGTAATGCAGAAGCTGTTAAATATCCCTATAATTCCTATAATTCATATTGGAGCCATCACTAGTGGGCAAAATAATTCCTGACCACCCATGTTCTAATAATTCTTAACATGGAAGTAAAATGTAGTCCAATGCTGTGGTTATGCAAATATCAGAAGTACCTATGAACTAAATGAGACTGTAAAATTCTCAAGAGGACCACCAACTAAAAAGCCTCATGTGTATACGTAATACTTATGAAACTGGTTTGCTTTTGAGAACATCTCTCTAATCCAAATATCCCCTGGTTAGGTAACACATGATAATCCAGAAATTAAATTATCTGAACAGATAAGTTACTCAATTTTGCTGTAGCAGGAACACCTACCAAAAATAAGGATGAAAGCTGTGAGTAAGGCTGCTGGCAGTGACTTTGACAGTTCCAGCACTGTGAGGTAGGCAAAGGGAACCAGGCAGGAGCCAAGGAATGCACAAAACTGCAGGACAAGAAGACCATGGGAGAAGTTATAACCCTCCATAAGGTGAACAAGCACTCACCCTTTCCCTTCCTTCATCTTCCACACCTACCAACAACAGGAGGTGTTGCAGTAGCTGAACTGAGTCACTAAGAACATCAGACAAAAGCCAACTGAACAAAGACACTGTCCAGAGGACAGACACTTACTCTGTTCGTAGAGGTGTCAGTAACAAGTCAGTTACTCTCTTGCCAGACTTCATTAGATATTCATATAAAGATGTGTCAAGTAGGTGTGCTACACATCCACTACACTCCATTTATTTCAACAAGATACTAGAATATGAAATCTAAGAACTAAATACACCTGCACAGTATGTCTTCAGCAGACCAGACTCACCTCCCCTACACAAATGAGACAAAGGATAGTTGAAGGAGAAAGAACAGAAATCAAAAGAAAAGAAAGCAATATCACAGTAAAATTTATTCGCTTCAGGGTCTGGTTCTAGCACTTCTCCCACCTTTGGCCCAGAGAAATCTAGAACCATGAATTGCTGGAAACTAAACCAAGAAAACACACCTTCCCAGTTTTCAATTTTCTTTCTATGTACTAAGAACTGGACACCATTTCTTCTTTTGGCCTGTCTTACATGCTGTCAGTTATATGGCTCTTGGATAGCAGTACAGCCACAGTTTCAGAGGGATACAAGACTAAATCCATCCCCCCTGCCCCAGGCTCCATCAGTTTACTCAGTTCAGTGTCCCTGGTAGTGCCAAACTGCAGGTGACACTAGATGATCTTGGCTTTCTGACATCCTTGGTTACCCAGCAGAGCAGTCAGGCACAATAAAGTCAAAAGAGCCCAAGTTCAGCAATGTTTGCTTGGCAGAACAGGCAAGATATCTTGTCCCACGCAGGAGTGTAGTTGCATTAACTAGGAGCAAGAGTTGGCTTCAGTAATCACCTTAATTTCTTACCTGGTCTCTCACAGCCAGGTATTAAGACTTTTTCACAAAGGAACCACTAACACTTTCCTAAGGAGCTTAAAGACCAGGCACAAGGCTGAACAGACCTCTGGTCTGATCCAGGAGAACTGTTTTTACGACATAATCCTCTGTATTGAAGAGCACAGGAAAGCTAACCAGCTTGATACGAGCCTGTAGAGCCTTACCCCTCTCATTCCCACGTAGTTGTGCTTCTCATATCGGTCTCCTGGCTTTTGGAAGGGAAATGTACCATCATAGCCACTAAGGTAGCCAGCAAGTCCAATCAGCATCTGAAGAGGAAAGGTGAAAAAAACTCGTCAGGGAAATCTCACCAGAGGAAAAGGTATCCAAGCTAGTGCTAGGTAAGATTTTTATAGAAGCCAAGTACTTAACTCAGACACATCATCCAAACAAGAGTATATGTACAGCTATCATATGCATACACATTGCTCTTTTTCTAAAGGCAAAATCAGGACAATTTTGGCTACGGACTGTAAGGATGACTGCAAGCTGAAGAGAAACACCTAGAGTGGAATTGAGCAGAGAGAATTTTGTCTCTGTAAAGTCCCCCATAGCTCCCTACTCCTTTAGGTTCAGGATACTCAGTCTGAAAGGAAGATAACCTTGTCAAAGCAGCAGGAATGCACCTTCATCAGCATTAGACACTGTTGCTAAAGTAAGTTCATCATTTACAGAATACCAAATCAATGCTCTCAGGGTCCTTTGTGGCAGACATCTCATATGCACACAAGTTATCAGGAGCTGTTTTGTTTCCTTTCAAATGTAGGCTGCTATTACATATGCCCTCCAAACCATAAGTATCACAATGATATTTTAATTTCAAGCCTTTCAAATACCCAACATGCAGTACTGTAGTTTTCCCGAATTTTAAGTATTTTTGTAAAGACAAAAAGTTGTAAGTTGAGGCTGTGGGCACAGAATGCAAATTACCAAGATGCCAACAACAGGAAAGATAATGAAGTTTATTACATCCTTCAGCCTGAAGGCACAGGTAGACTTATTGGGCCACTCCTGTGGCTTCTAAAATATGTACCAGAAGAGCAGTTTACCTTCCCCAAAGGCGGGTGGACATCAAAGAAGAACGTCCGATTAATGTAGTAACTTCCCATCTTCCCAAAATGAGTTTCATCCCAACTGGGAAAAAAATAACAAAACACAAACCAAACCAAACTTAACAATAATCAATCTGTTATAATGCTGAAGACAGTGAAAAAAAAAATCCAGGAAAGTCTTTTTACTCCTGCTTTTCATCATATAAAGGGTTACTGCCATACATTATATATAACATTACCTTTACTGGGAAACAATGGGGAGCACGACGAGGGGTCCTTTTTTACAGAGTTTGATATTATCAACCCAAAACCTCCAGTCTGCCCTTCTGACTCCAGACTGACCTCCGAGATGTTAAGCAGTCAGCCTGCTGCCCGCAGACCCACAAATCACCTCCCCGGGGCCCTCTGTGCAGCACGTCCCGAGAGCGGCGGTGTGAGCGAGCTGGGCAGGGAGCGCAGCGCTGCCCTGTGGCCCTCCCTGCCAGAGTCCCGTCCCTCCAGCTGTCTGGGATAAACATGGATCCCCGGCAGGGCCAGGGAAGGGACACAGGCCGGGCATGCGGGCGCACTCCCGCCCGCGGGGCCCGCCGGCTGTTCCCAAGCCGAGGTGGACACGCACACGGACAAGGACACGCATCCCACACGGACACGCACCCCCGCCCCCCGGCGCTCGGCACTGCCCGGCCCGTACCAGACATGCGGCGGCTCCGGCAGGCGGTGGAAACGGGAGACGAAGCTGAGGAGGGTGACGAGGGCCAGAGCGGCCGGGCGGGCGGCG
>VWZG01003933.1:106831-143710 GCA_013396735.1 Grallaria varia | reverse complement strand
CCGAGCCCCGGCGGGGCTCCCGCTGGCGCGGCGGCATCCGCGGGGATCCCCCGCGCGCAGCACCGCGCCGGGAGCGGCGCATCCTGGGCGCGCATGCGGGGGCGCGCGGGGCACGCCGGGGGATGTAGTCCCGGGAATGCGGGCCCAGGCTGCGCTGAGCCCTGGGCCGAGGCCGGGACGGAATGAGCGCCGCCGCCGCCAAGGTACGCGGCAAAGGCTTCGCGCTCCCCCTGCGGAGCGGAGCGGCGCCGCCGGGCGGGAGGGGAGCGAGGGGCGATGGCAGCGCCAGGGCCGGAGGGAGCGGGGCGTGCGGCGGCGGCGACTCTTCTCGGGGATCGCGGCCGTGGTCGGCTCCTGGTGCCCTGGCTCCCCGGGAAGGCCGGGATGGCGGTCCCCGGGAGAACTGCTGCCCAGACCAGCACCCGTGCCTCTGTCTCAGTGGAGAGCAAGGAACTTGTCCCCAGGCTAAATAAAACCAATGCTTCTCAAAGCAGTGGTGGCGTTTACTTGCCGTAGTTTACCCACGCGCGCTGTTAACACCAAGGCCTGCTGCAGAGACACTGAGGGCTCAGGAGCAAAGCTGTTCTTGCTGGTTGCACCATTACACTTGAAGCCCGCAGAATATACAAGCAGTGCCGTCCAGACACCCGCCCTCAGGGAGCAGTGTATGTGAGCAGGCTGCTTGGCGTCAGGGTTCTGGGGAAACAGCGGTAAGGCTTTGTCTTCCCAAGTGCATCCCGACTATAGCCTGGAAAGAGGTGGTATCCAGAGACTATACTGAAGCACAGGTGTGGAAACCTGAGAGCTCAACACACAGTTTGGGATGTTTTTTCCATCTTCGAGAACAATGAAATGCATTTCCCGAATTTTAACCCTCGACTGGTATTTAAACTTTCCTCACTGATGCTGGAAATGAAAACAAAACCAAACCAGAAATCTCAGTAGGTACGAAGCAAATGCTGTCCTCCTGCTCTGCTACCATCCCAGATCCGGCCGGTCTGATGTGCAGCTTATGGCAATGGTGCCCCATGGGGCTGTAAAAGAGGCAGTTCTTTCCTGATACTTCCCTGGCCTGTGTCACTCTGGGACTTTTCCACTGAGACCAAAACACTCCTCCTGTCTCTAATCTTTACTTAGCTGATTGTTTTTACCTGCAATCTGCCCTGCAAAATCGCATGAACAGCATGAACTTAAGAGACCAGTGAAGGCCCCAGGCTCTGGAGACACAGTTCCCAGATGAATGATGGGTTGTTTTCCATGTCCTTTTTTGGTGAAATTCCCCAGGGGCCTTGAAATTACAGAGCAAGGCAATTAGCTTAGTACAGTTTATTCCAAATGATAGCACAGGCTGCAAAACCAAAAAAGAACTGGCGAATGAATCAGGAGAAATGTCTCTACCAGCTGAGAGGCCAGAGTCCAAAACAGATCCAAACAGTTCAAACAGAAGGACATGAATTTCTGAGCCAAAAAATCATTAGCAAGGTCCTCAGGAAAAACAAGTAAAAATAGTATGTCATGAATGTATGCTGTATGTTTCTCTTCTGAAGCCATAGTTTCTGTTTCTTTCTCCGCAACCCAGCAGGCTAGATATTTGGGGAAAAAAGGTGTAGCTGAGATTTCTAGCACCCTAATACCAGAAGCAGAGAATTTAAGAAAATCAGTAAATACTTGTCCACTAAAATGTTGCCAATACTGCCATCATTTCCCTCCTCATTTATAAACCATTTCCCAGTAAATTTAGCTAGAGCAATTTAATCAAAGGCATATGTCATTTAAAGTTATTTGAAACTATCTAAACTGTAACAGAAGTATCAAGTTTACAAACAGGACTGGAGCACAGAGATCTTTGGTGTCTCTGGTTTTCTGTTGTCATTGGGCAAATCCCTGCTTTCTTCTGACTTACTGCCAGTCTTGGAAAAAAATTCTATGCATTTTGGGAGGGCAGAGACACAGAGAGATCCCTGGCACACAATGGGATCTATGGAAAGAAGGAGAGTCAACATTACAGGTTTATTTAGAGACATACATGAGTACCAGTTTCCTGTGTAGAAAGAAAAGACTGTTACGCAAAAAGCAACCTTCGTATTTCACACAAAGATGGTCTGTGAGCAGAGTGGCAGCCTTGGAGCAGAGTGGCAGCTTATCCTATGCCTGATGTAAAAAACCCTCCACACTGGCCAGTACTAATGGGTGGAGGGCTACAGGAGCATCCTAAGGGGCCTCCCCGCAAAGGCAGCCCCTGTTCCTGAAGCTAGCAGAAGTTCTGCATTCAGTTTTGGTCTCCTTGTTTTGTTCCCCAGGGCCACAGTTCTGCATTGGCAACTGTTGACAGCCTGAGACAGTCTGGATGAAAAGCTAGGGAAACAAGGATGATTCCTAAATGTGCTTCCAAGCTTAAATCTGGTTAATGGTTTTGATATCAGGACTGGGAGGAGTGCAGTGACTCAGGATGGAATCTGACTGGCTGGGGTTTTTTTGTCCTGGGCACAGACTTGGGGGCATAGTCCTTTCCTCATTGGTTTTAGGAGAGAAGCCTTCCCCCAGCCCAGCTGAGTTAAAAGGGAAAACAAAGGGGTTGTTTTTATTTCCTGGAGTAGACTGCACACACTGACCATGGCATCTGAAAAGGTGAGAGCTTGGACAGGGTGGAAGCATCTGGGAAAGGTGCCTTAGTGCTACAGTTCAGGTAGAAATGACTTGTCTGTCCTCATGGCCTTCTTGTTTGGAAAGAGGCTGTGCCCTTCCCTGTGTAGCTGGAAAAGCTATTTCATGCCCTGCAAATACCCAGTGCAGGAGCTTGGCACAATCAGTGTGAAATTGGTTTCAGAAACCTAAGATGGGATAGGAGTTAGCAACATCAGATAGGGACAAAGAGGGAAACTTTGTAGGGCATAATTTTAAGGTCATTTGTGCATTGCTGGAAACATCAGGTGCAACTAATAATTAGAGGGCTATCATGAAATACAGTGATGCTACCTGTATGTCCAAACCAGGAACAGCCACTTTCAGAAAGGAGTGCTCTCTTCCCCAAACTTTGCTGTTCTGAAATGCCTTCTGCTCATGCATTCTTCTCCTTACAATACTCTGGTGTTCCCAGCATATAACCATTTTATCTATCTTTCTCTTCTCAGCCAGTACTTTATAGCTATTTCCGAAGTTCCTGCTCTTGGAGAGTGCGAATTGGTAAGATCCAGTGTTGAGATATCTTTTATTTTTCCTCTCACTGTTATTGCAGTATCCTCCCCTTCACTAACTCAATTAATCAGTCACTTATGAAGAGAGAGGTCAGCAAACATGAACCTGGAACAGTGAGGCATTTCCCTGGAGGGAGGGAAGGGAACACCACAGCTTGCGTGGAGCAGGTGGAATGGAGAGAACAGATAAGAGGGCTTCACGATACTGTCGCAGACTCTGGTATGCCCAGGTCTTGAGATCTAAGCAGAGCTGGGAACCATCTCTACTTGTACAGAGACAGCAAGGTTTTGCACGTGAGCACATGGCCCCCTGCCCTCTGTAAGCCAAGTCGGGAAGGGCTGTGTTGCAAAGAGTGGCAAAGCTTGTTTTGAAAAACGCAGTGGTTTTGCCAGGATTGATCTTTAGTGCTTTGGTCCTTCACCTGCAAGAGCACTGTCTTCTCAGTGGACTGGGGCCACTCTCCTTGAGGGATAGGGTCTTTTTTCAAATTGAGATGGTAACATTTCCCTGAATCCATTACCAATGAAACTAGTCAAATTGTACCTTGTCTGAAGCTGTCCACTCTGCTCTCCCTAGCACTGGCTCTGAAAGGGATTTCCTATGATGTGGTGCCAGTGAACCTCGTGAAGGATGGAGGGCAGCAGGTAAGGACAGAGATGCCACTGCTGTCTCCATGTGATGATCTCCAGCTTGGGAATCATGAGGAGATTTGGGATTAGCACTAGAAAGTTCACAGGCAAAGTTACTGAATTCCTCACTGCTTCTCTGTACTTAATAGTTGCTTTCAGCCAGTATTCCCTGGCATGCAAGTCAGAGGGAAAAGATGACTGCAAGAGGCTAGAGGCTTTTTCCTCTCTTAAATGACTGTGATTGAATTCGGAAGGCTGAAGATCTTTTGTTCTCGTTTACCATAATACAACTGAACATATCTGGCACACAGACTTCAGAGGAGCTCACTGCACTTTAAACACAGACTCAGCCTCATTCAAAAATCACCAGAAAGTGTGTGTGTGTGTGTGTGTGTGTCAGGGTGTGTGTGTCCAAAAGATGCTAAATGATATTGTAGGGGGCTGGTAAAGGGCCTGCCAAAAGAAGGGGTGGGTTGCCAAAAAAGCTCTTCACTGAGAACTTACTCAGGGGCCAATCGAAGGGAGTTGTGCCCTAGTAGTACCACTGGCTCAATGTGCCAGCATGGGCTAAGACAAAGTTGGAGAACTAGAACAGTAATGCCAACATTGATGCAGTACCACCCATGCTGGGCATTGCAATGATGGCTTATTAAGCAATAAGGCAGTCTGGTCCTGGATGCAGTGAGCCCTGAGCCCCAGTGAGAGCTTTCTGTAGCCTAATAGTACAGCATAACTTACTGCACATATTACTGTTGCAGGAAAGAGAAAAAAAAAAGGGAAAATAATTTAATAACTGGGTTCGAGGGGAAGAAAAAAGGAAAAGTTTCTTATGGCTGTAGAGTAAGCTCAGGTTTGTTTCCACAGTTTTCTGCTGAATTCAAGGCACTGAATCCAATGCAGCAAGTCCCAGCCTTGAAAATTGATGGCATCATCCTTTCTCAGTCGGTGAGTTACCAGCCCCAGCCCCAGCCCTGTTAACCATTCACTCTTGCCTGCTGCCCCATCGGGAGGGGATGACTTTGCCCCATCTTTTCCCCTGGAGCTCTCATTTGTGCATTGGAAAAGAGATGACATTTATGATAAACAATCCCACCTGGGAACAGAAATAGCACATAGTCTCTGCTGGGAAACTGCTGTCAAGGATTTAAGTTCAGTTCCACTTTGGTTCACAACTCCACCTTTCACTGAGCAATTTGTAGTCTGACTTAGATGGCTATGCCAGGATTTGCCTAAAATTACAGCTGGACTAAATGACAACAAGGTCACAAGCAGACATTGGAGGGGATATTCTGTTCCCTGGACTGCTAACTAGTTTCATTCAAAAGCTGTTGTGTTCTCTTGGGTCAGCTCCCCTTTCCCAGGTACTCAGGATCTGAACTTTTCCTTGGCTCTCCAATAAACACGCTCTATCTCTTTGTTCATTACAGCTAGCTATAATTCATTACCTAGAAGAGACATGGCCTAACCCCAGACTCCTGCCCCAAGATCCGAAGAAGAGAGCCCAAGTCAGAATGATTGCTGATCACATTGTGTCAGGCATTCAACCACTACAGGTATGTGGTAGTTTAAATTTTAGGCTTTGGTGAGGTTTGTCGTTCTTTAGGCCTTCCTTAACAACTGGGGTCAAAAACTAAGGAAGTATTCCATCCTATTCCCTCACGTAATCAGGTGTATAAAAGATAGGTGACGGGGAGGAGGTTCTCTCTCTTGGGCTTCAGCTTTCCTCCAGGTTAGCAGCTCCGTGACAGCAGTGCTCAGTGTTTAGGCCTCGCTTATCTCTGTGGGCTGGAGGCCTGGACCGAGGGCTCTGTCCGAGTCGTGTCAGAGGGAAGAGATTTGCTGTTCTTAAGGGAAGTGGTGAGACTTTCATTGTATTAGTTATTTGTTAAGCTATTTCCCTGAGTTTCGATTGTGTATATCTGTTGTGTTTTACCCCTTTTGTCCCTTTTCCCCTTCCCTTTCCCCTTTTCCCCTTGGGGTTGGTTGGGGGTTCCCTGGGGTCCCTACTCATATGTACATAGTGTTTCATTGTATATAATTCTATATCTACATATATAAATATATTTGTGCTGCAATTCTCCTCTGCTACCCTTTTCTCCTTTCTCCGTTTTTTTCGGCTGTGGGGGGGAAGGCTGTCCCGGGCTGCTGAGGGTTTGGCTGGGAGCCAACCCAAACTTACACAAGGTACTACCTTATCAGACCACACAAATGGAAAAATCAGAAAGGATTTCCACCTCTGAAATTCTTAGTTTCTTTAAATTGTTGCCAGCCAACAGGGTGACAGAACTTCAGACTTGTGTTTTAGCAGATAATATCTGTGCTTAGCCTGTGCCCTGATCTGCCAATGGCAACAAGAATACAGTATTTCCAACACAGAAAATCTTATAACGCCCCAGGGCTCATTCCAGAAACAGCTGATCCCATATGGTTTTACTACTGGGTCTAGAACATTGTAGGAAGAAGAGAATTGATCAACCCAAAGGCAGAGGCAAAGGGATACCCTGTGAACTGTTACAGAAGGACAGTGCCGAGAGAAAGATACAGCAGGGTGCATGATTCAGTGAGGGTGAGGTGAGGGCTGACCCAATCAACTGAACTCAGGCTAGGAGTTCAGGCTTGGCATCTCCTCATCAACCCTCCCCTCCACTGGATGACAGAGTGGGCAAGATCCAGCCAGTAGCAGTCATCTAAACTAAAGGTTGCTTTGTCTTTGCAGAACCTGAGCATCCTGAAACAAATAGGGGAGAAAAAAACAGAATGGGCTCAGAACTGTATCGCATCTGGCTTTCAAGGTACATTCCACATCCAAAATGATCAGCATTTTGACTTACAAAATGCTGCACTGCTGGCATCCTACTTGCCTTTTCAAGCAGAACAACAGAACTTCCTAGGTTCGTGTGCTGGGGTCCTGCCCTGTTGACAGAGACAGTGCCCTTCCTGCCCAAAGTCTCCTGTCCAGGACTGGTACCTTTCCAGGGTCTCAGAAGAAAGATGCTGTCCATAGGGCACTTCCACTGTAGTACATGGAAGGGGGGAAGCCTGGGGCCATCCTGCACAACACAGCAGTTGATTCACTCTGAAGTATGAGGGCTCACAGAACTTCATTCCATCCAGCTACTTCCAAGCTGGTGCCTTTTGCTTTAAAGTTCTATCAATCTCTCTCTCTATATATATAGCCTTTTGTAATCAGACAACAGATATCTGATGGCAAACTCCAACAGAGTCTAGCAAGTAGCAGAGTGTTTCTCTACCTCTTTGGGAGAAGTAGGGTGCTTTTTGTTTGTTCAAAACTCTTTCCCCCATGTGCTGCAGTGACAGGCCCATATTCACTTCTAGACAGACACAAACTGACTGAACCTTTGCATTTCTCCCCTCCCCGCTCACATATTTCTAAATTATCCTCTTAGTGTTACAGGTGCATTGTCTGAACCAGCTGAAATCACCCTGGGTCCAAAATATCTGAAGGACCCTACAGACTCCCATAATTATGCTGTTGCAAGATTCCTGTTCCTTCTAGTTTCTGTCCCAAAATGGTCCTTTTTCATACTCTGCTCAGGGTCAGAATGCCCTTGTTCATAATTCCCAGTCTAAAAAGTTTTTGTTGTCCCTTTCAATTGAGTTTCCAATGCCTAACTCCACTGTACCACCTCTCTTGACAGCACTGGAACAGATTCTGCAGCATACTGCTGGACGCTACTGTGTGGGGGATGAAGTAAGTGTCTGAGAGAGTGTTGTGTACCATTACAGAACTGAAAATGCCAGCATCTTCCATAAAATAGGAAAGAAAATTAGTTGAGGAGACAGAGCACAACCCCACCCTGTGCCTGAGGTTACATGCAGTGCCTTCACCATAAGAAAAAACAGCTGCGTGGATCCTACTTAGGTCAATACCGACTGGCAAAGAGTTACAGAGATATTTTCTCGTCCTTGTCTATAACCTGTTGATGGCCAGGTTATAGGCATCTGTATCTAGGATCTGGCTACTACCAGATGACGTGGAAGCAGATGACATATATTTCATCTTTAAGAGACTTGAAGTTCAAAGTGTCCTGTCACAGGGGCAAAGCTTGGCTCTGTGAAATCTTTAAGTAATTTTCATTTTTCTGCTCTCATTGTCCAGTTTTAACATGGATGGATTTCACAGAGCCACATGCAAGCTCTTCTGACCATTACCAAGCTAGAGGCAGCTCAGACCTCTTCCATTTAGTAGTTCTGTTTGGCAGGCAATTGGATCTTTCCTGTAAAAGTCTGAGAAGAAAATGAAGGCTCCTGAAATATGTTGTGATGCAGAGAATTGTCTAGCAGCAGCCTTATGGAGCCCTTGGTGGCAAAGGCTACTGACAAGATCTAATGTTGGGGAATAATGTCTTCTCTGAGGGACCCAGGACTTTGTGACCTGGGGAGCAGCGGGGGGCAGCTGCCTCTGTGCAGATAGGCAGCTAGCAGTCTTGTCCTTGAGTCTTCTTTTCAGGTTGCAAGTCCCTAAGCCTGCATGCAGAGGGCCTGTCACATATCAAGTGTTGACATTGGCAGGAGCTACTTGATACTCCTGCAGTGCAAACAAGCAATATTTATTCATCTTTTCCCAGCCATGCAAATGCCCCTCTCCCTCCACCACATCCCTCTGCAGCTTGCCAGCAGACCTGTTTGCTCAGAGGCAGTTGCTATAGAAGCATGGTGTCCTTCAGGCCATCATGATCAGCTGGTAAATTAATTATTTTTTTTAAAAAAGCCCCAAAGGCTGATGGCTTCTTCTACTAGTGACTGCTATGAAGTTATTTTCCTTGTACTGTTGTTGCATTATTAATACTAGATTAAAGAATTAGATTGTCATTATAACTCCTCTCTACAGGCTGATAAAATAATTCCTATCCTGCTCTTGAAGTCTGCCACCACTGTGAAGTGTGATGGAACAGGCTCTGCATTATTCTAACCCCTTTTTGCTGCTACATTTGCAGGTTTCCATGGCTGATCTGTGCTTGGCACCTCAAGTTGCCAATGCTGAAAGGTAATTAAGGCTAAATTTGAGGCATTCTTCAAGGGCACCTACTCCTTGTGCAGAGCTGTCAGTGCTTATGTTCTGCTGCAACTTGTGCCAGTTAGAAAGTATCCCTCCTGCCTGCCCTATCCAGTTATGGTTCCTCTCTCCATGAATTTTCCTATGTAATAAATATTGTCTCCTTTTGAAGCTCCCGGGGGAAACCTGATCTATGACCTTAGAAAAGCTGAGGTTGCCTACACTCCACATTCCCTCTCTCCCTGTTTGCCTTATATTTAGGCTGCACACAGGAAAAAATATTAATCTGCCATATTTGTTTAAAGCTTTAAACCCATACAAGTAGTGGCTGCATGCTTCCCAGGATAAGCATAATGCCTTCTTACCATGTGCTGCACATTATGTAAAAGCCTGGTGAAGATCACAGAGTCGTTGGGGTTGAAAGGGAATTGTAAAGGTCATCTAGTCCAACTCCCCTGCTAAAGCAGGTTCACCTAGATCAAGTGGCACAGGGTCACATCAGGGTGAGTTATGAGTACCTCTAGAGAAGAGATTTCACAGCCTCTCTGGACACTAATTAACCTTTCCAGGATTTTATTTTAAACCTACAAGGACAAATATTTTCTGTCATTGTAAATGCCTGTGAGATTCTCCCATACTGGGAGCATACTGCTTTGCCCTTCTGCTCACTGCTGTACTGGCTGTTCAACTCTTAGTATTTCAAAAATTCTTTTTCTTTTGCAGATTCAAAGTGGACATGGGTCCATACCCCACAATAACCAGAATAAATAAAGGTCTCTTGGAGTTAGAAGCCTTTAAAGTAAGCCACCCATCCCGGCAGCCAGATACTCCTGCAGAGCTGCGAGCTTGAAGCCCCTGCACTCATCAAATCTAGTAAGCTGGAGTGACAAAGAAGACAACACCTATAGTTTGAGTACAACTTCAGTGCCAGCAGGAAGCCTAGTACTATTGTCTCCCTTTCATCTGGGTGGGAAGGACAGAGGACCTGCAAGTAGCCTGGATAACTTCAAGGAGGTATATGTGTGTTGAAATGCTTGTAGCTACTAGCTTTTTCTATCTCCATGAAACAGATTAAACATCTATAATTACCAGAAGTTCCCCTTGTATGGCTTTGGGTTGGGGAATGTGTCCACAAACGTGAGGCATTGAGCCAATTCTGGACTCCATACAGGGGCTGCTTCTTTCTACCATCTACAGTGTACAGTATACACAGTGTGCTTGTCCTTGGAGCTGCCATAGAGCTATGACATAGTCATCAGTGCCATGGATACAAAAGAGCTAGTCTCTGATGAAAGACAGCTTAATCTTAACCTTTCTTGGGGCCCGTGGATCTTGAAAGTGCCTAGTCAGCAACTCTGCCACCACTTGCAATAAGAGAATTACTAGCTGGGACAAGAGGACTTGTACGCCTTCCTTACATAACAGCAGTCGTGCAGAATTTGTAATAAAGTTCTGTCTAGAGCAAAGCTAAGTGATTGTACCATAGTCAGCAAAGCACAACCAGCTCTCTCCCATACACTGAAGATTATGTTCTCTTCCCTTTCTCAAACACTGCTCTAGGTGTTTTCCTAGTCTTCAGCTGCAGATTGTTGCCCAAGGGAATCCCACACAGATTCCTTCAAAACCAGAATCATGCCTGTACTTTCACTATGAGGACTTTCCAACTGGCAAGAGTAAATCCCATTCCACTCATCCCAAATGAAACCAAACACCTTCAGAATTGAAAGCGTCCCAGGAACTCCAGCCCAAAAGCCTGTAGGGCAAGAAGGAAAACCCAGATCCTTGCATCTCTGTTCCTGTGCAGGCTCAGTTCAGATCCCACTGAATGTTTTGGCACCCAAGCCCAGGTACTGAGGCAAGCATACGGAATGGAATTTCTGCCGGTCTTACATCAGCTACCCTAAGAGAACAAATACCCACAACCTTCAGAAAGACATTACACACTCACAATCTCTCGTGCCAGGGTGGCATTCACCTACATACAGACACTTCGATTGCCACATTGCTTGGACTCATTTATTGCCATCCACATCTGTATTTATGCTGGTGAAGAACCCTTGCTGTTCAGGCTCATTCTGAGTATTGTGCATTATCCTAGGTCCAGCTGGATCTTGACTGTGCTGTTGTAAAGGGTTCCTGCACAGTTGGAGCCCCCAAAGACCAACACTGTGTGCACCTTGTGCTCCTCTTTGTTCTTGTCTGCATCCATCAGGTGGGCAGGAGTCAGGTCAAGCAATGTGTGGCCAGCTCGGGGCAAAGAGCAGAGGTCATGGTGGATCACTGTGCTCCACGAAAGAGTATCTGAAGTAGAAAGGAGCTATCAATACTGACAAGCCCACTCCTCGTGCCAGGGATGAAACAAATGGACCAGACTAGGTGTTCAGAAACACCACTGGAGCCCCACAGTCACCTTCAGCTATGGAAACAGGGCAGAAGAGTGACTCACCTAAGTGGAAGACAAAGGCATCGTGCAGAGCTCCCTTGGCATTGCACCCTCCACTGATTAGAACTTTCTGGTCCGAAACAGCCAGAGCTGCATGAAAGCTGTGACCAAAGCAAAGCCAAAAGGTGACTACAGCAAAATCCACTGGGGTAGCCCCAGTCAGAGCAATGGGCAGGGGTGGGCAGGCTTCATCATGAGGCTGGGGCTTACGCTGCAGAAAGGAAATTAACTGCTGCTTCTCTTCTACCCTGGCTTGCTGAATAACCTTAAAAGAGCTGTATGTTTGCCTCTGCAGTTCAGGCCATGATCAGGCCTGAAGAGCACCTCATTATCTCAGAAGGAACTATCAAAAGTCCTAAGTTTTGATCTAGAAGGAGAGAGAGCAGGCTAGCTGGGCTTTGCCCTGATTTAGGTAATTGTCCTAGTGGGCAATGGCATCCCATTAGGAACAATTAGTCCCTGGTACAGGAGTTTGTTCCTCTCTGTGTGGCACAGTACTTCTCCAAGCACTGAGGAGACCAAACACTACAGTGCACTAGCATACAGCAAAAAGGTTACCCTAGCCTGAAAGGCAGATTTCCAGGGAGACTAAGGGGGTCTGTATCCCCCAACACCATACAGGCACCAACAAGGACAGCACAGGAATTCCTGGTGCCACAGCAGAGGAGCCATCCACTGTATTTTGCCTAGTGGGACAGAGATGCAACTGGGTCTGATCACCAGCACTCTTTAAACCTGTCTTCAAGGAGAAAGGACAAAGGAAGAAGATAGATCCTGGGTCTGCAATAGAATCTTACCAACGTGCAGAAGGTTGTCCTGCGAGGAGGGGGACTGGTGTGTACTCCATGAAACCTGAGAGCCAGGGAAAAGGCCGGTGAAACATCCAAAAAAGCTCAGCCTCATAACTAGACTTCAATAAAAAAGTTCAATACTCTGTCACACCATCAACCTGCTTTCTCTATTACCCAGCTTCTTCAAAAAAAAAGCAGTCTTGTTTTTCTTCATTCCCTTCTCTATTACTCCAGAAAGGTGTGGGTTTTCTTGTTTGGGTTTGTTTTGGTTTTTTTATCCCATAGTTTTTCCATCCCCATTGTCTAGTCAAAAGTTTTTATAGTAATAGTTTATAGTTATTGCTATCTTCCCATCAAGCATACCTCATCCCCCAGTCCCGGTCTTAGAACAGACTTTCCCAAGGCAGCCAACTGGCACAGACTTTCTTACCCAGATCCAGAATGTGCATATCACTGAGGTAGAGAGAAGTCCTCCGACCCCCAAAAATCAGCAGCTTGTTTTTTAGTAGAGTAGCTGAATGCCTGGGCAGAGAGGAAGTAAGTGAATAAAACATCTACAGCAAGTTCCCAAAACTCCATTTCATCCTTGGCTTCTTCTGTTCAGCTTCAATCTACACCTGCCTCTACCCACAGCCACTGCAGCCTAAGGACAGAATCCCATCAGGATTCATGACAGGAGGTACTGAGAGTCACATTGCTCAAAACATCGTCCTGTTTTAACGAGAAAACAGTGGAGAACAATCACCTAGTATGTAGGAAATTACATTGATGTGGGAGGGAAGGTGAACAGAGATTTCCTGATCTATTTTTAAGGTCTGGAATTAGAGCACTCTCACCCAAGCCTAGGCAGAGGCTTCTCCCCTTCTGAGATGGGCTGATACCAAATTTCATGCTCTGGATTGAAGACATAGAGCACATTGCTGCAGGGTCCAACTGCCAGCGATGCCTTTTTGGGGAAAGTTCCTCCGAAAACAAAGAGCTCCTTGTGGTAGATAGTTGCACTGTGGTAGGTGAGCACTGGTATCCTCCCTTTAGCCTGGAAAAAGTTCAACATATGTTTATTACAAGAAGCATATATTTGCTGCATGACCCATAGGAAAGGGGGCCACATCATGCAGTGAGTTTGACAAGTCTTGATTTTCACTTTATTGGCTCAGCCAGATCTTCGCTGCACAGGCAGACAGTACATTCTTTGCATAGTCTGCATCACCAGAATGCCCTGAGGGAAGTCCCACACCAGCTTTCTCAGAAGATGACATAGAACAGAAGAATCTCATCCAGGCTTACTCTGTAAAAGCTATGTTGTGCCTTAGCCAGGAAAGGAATAGTCCCTTGCTGACAGGGCCCTCTTCTCAGAGTTCTGCTGTGCTCAGAGCAATCCCTGATTTGAGAAGACTAGCTCTTCACCTCAGCATCTGACACTGCTCTCAATGGCATCATATAAAATGAGAGGCCATTTCCCTCTGCTGCTTGTACAGTACCTCCCACCCATGAGCTTGGTCAGACACAGCCCCCTGCAGCAACCATTTTTTCACCTTGCTTCATTCATTATAGGCACAGCTCCTGATTTCTTTTGAGCTTGAAGCTTGTCAACATAGCCTTCTTATATCTGTCAAACCCAACTAAGCATCTCAGATAACCTGAAGCAACAGTGGACCAAGACTACTACTGGAATAAGGACATGGGCACATTGATTGTCATATTCAGGCAGAACTTGTCATCCTTCCTGTGCTTTTCTCTTGGAAGAGATGCAGTACTCACAGCCACAAGGAGCCATTTCCAGGTGACTGTGTCCAGAATGTAGATGCTGCTGTAGTCTTTGTCCTCCCTTATGCCCCCGAAGATGTAGATACGCTTGGTGTCGGGGTCATAGGTAGCTGTGTGACCATGTAAGCACGATGGCATGGCATTTTGTAGCTGGAAACCCACTGGAAACCATAAATCACTGTCTGTGGGAACAACATCAGACAGATGGTGGGAGAATTCAATGATGCTCTTGATTCAAAGAATATGTCACAAAATCTTTACTCAAACCCTTGCTCCCTTCATCTCCTTCTCTCCTTTGATTCATGGCTAGAGGGAACTCACACAATTGTTTCTGTATAAGGAATGAAGGTATATAGCACGGTGAAAGAGAGGACCAGTGAGGTGCAGAAAGACAAGACACTGGAACTGTATCTCACACTTCACCAGTCACCACACACAAACTCCAAACTGCACTATTGCTTTTACCCCTTAAAATTCCCCCAACTCTTTCCAGAACTTACACCTTAGCTCCTAGAGTTGCTCACATACAACCCCACAGCCTCACATGGCACTCTATGCTGTCAGCTCAGCCTGCTGACCATGCTAGAAGATGTGACACCTTCGGTGTTCCCTCCATATGCACTGACCCCCAAGTGCCTCCTCCCATTTGCATGAGTTGTCCTTGAGTCCCACTGCCCTCACTGCCTTTGATAGCTCTAAAGTCCCCACCAATTTCCAGCTTCCAGAGCACATCCTTGCAGGACTTCTGATCAACACCTTCTCCACCAATCAGAACAGCTGTCCCCAGGTCACTGAGGCACATGGCATGGCACCACCGAGGGCTGGGACTGCCTGAGGAGAGGAGAGCCACAGGACTGTGAGCAGAGTGAGATGAGACACCCTCAGCTGCCTTCCCTCCAGGGAAGAACAAGATAGCTGAATGCTTAGAGGGAAGAAGTGGGAAGGCAAGGGCCCTAGTCCCTTCCCTTTGGTGGCAAAAAACATAACTCCATGAGGAACCTTTACAGATGGTTCAGGGGAATAATTTCTGTACTAGGAGAGACGTCGCAAACAAAGAGTAGCTGGATGTACGATGCATACAAACCTGCCACTTCAGACAGAGTTGGATCTCCATTGATTACCCATCCCCAGAAGTGATATCCAAGTTGTGCTATCCCCTGTGTTACTCTCTGTGAGGGAGGGCTACCCAGGGGCAGCTAAGCTTGTTAGTGCCTAAGATAGAACAATCAGAAGCCTGAAGCTGCTTCCAGAGATATTCCTCATGCTGGTGTCTTCCTTGTCCTTTCCTCTCCCAGGCCTCTGCAGTTGACTGAGCAAGGTAAAATAAAACCTTTTAAGCTAAATCTATTCCACATCTTACCCTTTTCCTCAAAGGGCTATGCACCCAGAGGTGTTACTGAGATTCAGAGGGGCTACAGAATCATATTGGAGAGCCTGACGGTACGGAAAGCACAGCAGTTGCATGGGGAGGAAGAGTATAAACACGCAACCTACTTGTTATTCTTCATCACTGGGGAGACACAGGACGAAGCATGAGAGACTTTTGATGCTAAAAGAAAGGAATAGCATCACCAAGTGATTGAAAAGACAAACTGCCATATAGGAACTAAATCCTCACCTTGCAACTCCTTCACTGCCAGATCTGCAGAGGGAACACAGAGATGGCCTCATAAAGAAAGCAGCCAGCAGACATATTGTGGAAAGTGCTCAGCTCCAACCCCCAGAACAAAGTTACCTCATTGCAACAAAAAAGGTGCAAGACCAAGAACCATGGAGAAAGTCTTATCAAAAAAAAAAAGGCAAAAACAAGTAAGAGTAAGGCACGCTTCCTTAGACTTCCAACCTGCTGTAACCATTGCATTTTATCCCTCTGATGGAAACTCATTTCCCCCTTCTCACACTGCCTGCAGTGGAAGGACAGAGCTATATTTGCCTTTACAAGAAGCAAGCCAAATCCCAATAAGTTATTTCACATGGGGATCCCAGAGTTATTGTTGAACTTTTACACGCAAACTTGGTCACACCTTGGAGGTGACTTTGAATTCACATTCCAGAAGCCTACAGTTTTGTTTCCAAACCCTTTGGCAGTTACCTTCTCACTACTGAAAAGTCAGTACAATTATACTAATTATACATATATTCCTTTTCATATTTCCTATACTGTAATAATAACACATCTTCTATGGATCAAGTGGTATTCTGTTAGCAGGAGAACAAACAAACTAATGAAAGTGTTACAGAACATCCCATTAGGTAAATTTCTTGTGCCTCAATTTACTCTTTTATAACATAAGGCTAATGATATTTGCCTTCATTTATAAAACACTTTTACTTGTATGAAGAGATAGGCATATTATATCATGGTACAAAGTGTTGGCACTAAGAATAGCCCATATTCTATTTCTGGCCTTTTCCTAACAGGCAAAAATTCATCAAGCAGGATCCTGGAACAAAGAGCATTCTCGGCATTTGCAAACCAAGACAGACAAGTCGCTCATGCCTGGAAGGTATACAGAGAAATGGAGTGGGAAGTTGCAGCCCAGCAGCATTGACAGGTCATTCAGACAAGAACTGTAAAATTAAGCTGGAAGCTACCAGAGTTACCTTCTTCATCGAGATCTCTCTCAGATGCTGTGGGTTCAAATAAAACTTTCCTGGGCTTCTTGGAGTAGACTCTTGGTGGTCCTTTGACAGGACTCTTCCTCCAGGCCTCACTGGATTCTGCTTTTCCAGATGGTGGCTTCAGGGCACAGGGTATCACCAAGGCCCTCAGTTGTGTGTTGACATCCTTCCTCCTAAGCCTGGATGCTCTAGCAGCCACCTCTGAGTTCTGGCTCTTAACCTGTGACAAGAGTCCCAGTCAAATCAGCTCTGTAAAAAAAGACCTGAGGCTACTATGAATTCTCTCTTACTGGGCCAGAGATTAGTTTCATGTAGTCCTTGTTTTCAGGCTCATCTTCCCATTGAATCTTAAGGGTCAGCATACCAACAGTATCAACTGCCAAACAGACCCTGAGCAAGGCAGCTACCTGCTGCTGTGTGCTATGGTCCACTTTCAGACTGCTGGCTGCTGGGCACAGTTGTATAAGGCAACTGGAAAGGTGAAAAGGCCCTCTGTACCAGGAGTAAACAGGCTGATCCATCATCCCACCAAGCACTGCTAAATTCAGCCTCTCCAAGGGCATTTCAATGGAGAAGACCTCTTTCTTTAGCACAAGTGAATCTTTGGCCCCCAAAGTTGCTTAGCCATGTCTAACTAAAAGAGTAGCAGCAAATGTTTCTGCTGGACATCAGCTGAATGGCCACTGGTGAGGGAGAAATTACCAAGGAGAGGGTGAAATAGCAACAGAAAGGCTCCAGGATACACATACTGCAATAGGATCCTCCAGGTCCAGGCCAATGGGTCTATCATCTGCTGGGAGCACTGGTGACTGGGTGGTCTCTGGGACAAGGAAGGGGTGGGCAGGTGTACTGCTGCAGACACCTCGGAGCAGCTGTGGCAGAAACAGTGACCAAAAAAAAAGGACATAGCAACTGTGCCAGCCTCTAACCACAAAGGGTGGGCAAAAAGATATCTTGCAAGGGACAGATTCCCTGCAATGAAATAGCCCACATTTCATCTCCCCCAACAGAATAAACAAGGAAAAGGAAAGCAAGGCACTGCGATATGCTAAATCCAAGGGCTTCAGTATAAGGTAAAACAGTAAGTACCAAAGACTCAGGAGGGAGTGGAACTGGAAGTGGAAATATAAGAGAGTGAACTGCAGCATAGGTGGTGTTCTGGCGAAGCTGTATTTAGAGGGTAAGCCTGGAGCATCACAGAGGGTTTGGGCTCAGCACAGATGTGCAGTAACAGATCCACATTTGTCAGCTCTACCTTGGAGTAGCAAAGAGAAGGAAAAGGAGAGCATGAGAGAGGAAATTCTATGGCTCAGAAGTGACAACATTTGGGATCCCAGGCAGGAGGAGAGGAGAATGTCAATTCCTTTACCTGTCCATTGACAGTCAGGACAAGCCTCACAGGGTTGCCTTTGTCCATCTCTTTCAATGAGGCCATGAAAACATCCATTCTCCAGTCATCTTCCCACACCAGAGACCTGCAAAAGGGACCACGGGTTTTCAGCCCATAAGCGACACTGACCAGGGCAAAATTCCTGCTCCTACACTAGATGCTAAGAGCCCAAAGCAAAAAAAAAAAGCCAGCCCTGAAAGCAGCCGAAAGTCTGAAAGCATCAGCAGAGAGGAAACACCATGGTGGAGGACCAGCAGGCCTGAGCAGCTTTGGGACACCACCAGCAGAAGCAGGCAGCACCAGAGATCAGAAAGCTTTTCCAGGATGCCCTTCCTGACACCCCAGAGGCTCCTGCTATAACCTGCACGTGGGCTCCAGCGTGCCAAGCCGCTGTGGCGCAAGGCCTGGGGACACCAGCACATCCACCGCAATGCTCGTGTCTGCAGAGTAGCAGCTCCAGTCTCCCAGGCTGAACACCACCACCTGCTTGGGCAAGGGCAGGGGCAGCCAGGCCTGGAAACCCATCTTGCTGGACTGGCTGTGAGGGGAGGGAAGAAAAAATAATCATAATGGAGTAAACCGAAGGGTAAAAAAAATATATGAAAAGGCCTAAAACCACACTTATGCCAGGAAAGGGAGCAAGGAGAGGGTTCATATCATTTAAAGATAAAACCGTGCAACGATGCGATGAATAATCGGTAGCCTTGGAAGGGAGTGCCGCCACGTGCGGGCAGCCGCAGCTCCAGAGACCAGGGCACGGCCGCGGGCAGGCTGCGGGTGCCGAGCCCAACCCCCCGGGCAGCGGAGCGGGCCGGACCGGGCCGCACCTGCCGAGCCGCCGCGGCGGCTCCCTCAGGGCCCACAAAACGTAGAAGGCGAGGCCGCCCTGTGGGACGCGGCCCGCGGGCCCCGGCCGGCCCCAGCGGCGGACAGGCAGCATCGCGGCGGGCAGGCTGGGGCCAGCGGGGCCGGCATTAAAGCACCGCGGCACTGCGGGGGCGACCCCGCCCGGCCCGGCCAGGCCCGGCCCGGCCACACAGCTGCGGAGGGGCCCGCCTGAGCCCCGGGGCGGGGGCGGGGGCGGGGGCAAGGGCATGGGCATGGGCAAGGGCAAGGGCAAGGGCATGGGCATGGGCATGGGCATGGGCATGGGCAAGGGCAAGGGCAAGGGCATGGGCATGGGGAAGGGCAAGGGCATGGGCATGGGCAAGGGCAAGGTCACCCCCGCTCACGGCGGTGCCGGTGGCAGCCCCGGCAATCGCGGGGCCCGGACCCACCCCTTGCCTTTGTACCAAATTATACCCGTTACAGAATCACAGAATCAGCTGGGTTGGAAAAGACCTCTGAGGTCGTCGATTCCAAACTATGACCGAACATAACCCTGTCAATTAGACCATGTCCAGTCTTTCCTTAAAACAGCTCCAAGGGACAGTGACTCCAGCACTTCCCTGGGCAGCCCATTTCAATGCCTGGTCACCCATTCTGTAAAGAAATTCCTCCTAATGTCCAACCTGAACCTCCCCAGCACGGCTTTTAACATTCAGTCCCCTCTTCCTGTTGCTGGTTCCCTGGGAGAAGAGCCCGACCCCCACCTGGCCTCCTTTCAAGTGGTTATGGAGAGCAATAATGTCTTCCCTGAGCCTCCTCTTCTCCACCCTAAATAACCACACTCTCTCAGCTGCTCCTCACAGGACTTGTGCTCCAGACTTACACCATTTCTAGAACCCATACTATATGTCCCTTTCCCAGAGCAGGATAATTTGCTTGCCAATTCCTAAATGATTTTATCTGCACACATTTCTTGTAGCCTTCACAAAAAGGAGCAGGTGTGAACCTTGCTTCTTTTACTTGGCAGTCAGGGTTCCTATCAAAGGAGGGCAGGATGGTGGCAGATACTTACATAGCAATTACACGTGTGTGTATGTATTACTACAGAGACTCCATTGTGTATCTGATACCACCTGGATAATGAGTAGCTCTGTCAAGCTGAAAACTTCTGCTGCTAATCAAACACCACTAAAAGCAATGACAGGACTTCAGCAGCCGAAGAACAGTATTCTCCCTGTGCAACGAAAACGGGGAAGAATTACTTCCCTGGCAGTGCCAACAAAGGCCTTCACTGAGCAGCTCATGATCAGAACATTTCTGCTGCAGCCTAACTACAAAAATTATGGAGTGCGGGGCAGAACTAATGTATCATTTGTTTTTCTTAGTTTTCCTCTGGCCATATGTGGTAATGAAGTGCATGGGAATAAGTAGCTGTCACAGTGTTTCTGTTTGGTGGTCTTAAAACGCTATGAAACATCTTTAACTTGGCAGAATCATCTATCCCTTTGATCAACTCACTTTATGATTGCTCCTGCCCATTTATTATTTTATAAAAGTGCTCCAAGTAAACATCACCCTATAACTGGGACAACCGAACCTCTGCAGCACCTGTCCCGCCAAGCTTCCCAGTGAGACAGGTGAGAAAGAATTACTCTGGCTGCTGGCATCATTCCTCATTTGGACCCGAAAATGCCTCCTTCTGTACATGTAGTACTGTAGTACATGTAATCTTTGTAGTATGATAAAATTGATGAGCAAAGCAGCTATGAGGAGCTATGAAGGGCAGACATTTTCCTCTAGACAATTTAATGAGTATCTGGTAACTGAAGAGATATTTTTAGTCCTTCAGATTGAAAGTAATAGGGGATCTCTGCAAATGGAGGTGACAAGTACCAGTATGAAACACTGGAGTGTAAAGTATTCAAACTCTACCTGTGTCTATATATGAGCTTGGCTACTTGTTTTTCCTCTCCAATTCTTTAAGCATTCAGTACAGTCTCAAGCATTGCAGAGAATTTGAAGATTTCTTTTGAAGATATTTGAAGAAAAGTATCCCAGCAAGTCATTTTAACAGGACGAAAAATTTCCTGGCTGGAACCATCAGCAGCAGCTGATAACAGAGCATTTTCCTATCCATTTGCAACCAGCATGTCCAGTACACTGAGAAGTGTTTGCCTCTTCTTTGCTTGTAAAACTAAGTTTAATGTATTCTTGTTTAATTGGAAAGTCTGTAGTTCAGTTTTTCATATCAAGATATTCACCTTCTTTAAACAAAAGACAAAGTTCTTGGTTGCATAGTGAAAAGTTTATTTAAAGGGAATAAGTTTCAATATATTATTACAAATCAACCACAACACATCAAATATAAACAATACAAACCAAGTGTAGAAGGAAAGTACACTATAAATATAGTCTTTATATATGCCCTTTGGCAAGAGGTCCAGTGCCACATTTTGTTAAAATATCCTCTTCCCTATTTAAGACTCACATCTTGGGAACCCATGAAATGCAATCAATTAGCACTCATTTTTGAAACCACAGGACATCGAAAATATTCACATCACATAGATAAGGACTGACAGACAAGCATTACAGTTCACAAGAACGTAGGTCTGAAAAAGGTAATACCAGCTACAAGATATTCCCCATTGAAGGACTATGCTGGCGGCTTGGAGCTCTGAGTGGAGGGCAGCCTGCTTCCCTCCATCACCAGGGCATCCTGGAGGTTGCAGAGGGACAATCTCCAGCTATTTACAATTTCCAAACATAGCTCCTAACCTTCAAGGTCATTACTTGGCTTCCTTAGCTCTGGTCCTTTGTGGCTGGCATCCTGCTTCTTGCCCAAGGGACTTGACTCACCAGTTCAGGTAGGCTTTCAACAGATAACCCTCACTGATGAATCACAAAATCTTCCTCTCTCCCTGCCCAATAAAGTGTACATTTCTTGTATGACGCTTCTGAAAAAGCAACATGTAAAATCCAGAACAGAATGTAGAAAAGACAAGGGGAGTCAGATCCACCATCCACCTGGAGTAATGTTATCCCTTCAGCCGGAACAGCACCATTGTTTCAGGAAAAGTAGCCACAGACTCTTTCCAGGCAAATGTGGAATATCCCCACAGAAAATTCTCCTCCTTGCAATACACATTTGAACTCTGCAGTTTTATGTACCTTCTAAAACTTTATTTAATTGGTATTTACTGCAAATCAACTTATTTAAATAAATTACTTAGCATTTTGACTCCTGCTAAACTTCTGACTTTCTTCCTAGTCTAATTAGCCAATGTATTTAACACAATCAGTTCCTACATTTTCATTCTGCCACTTTGGAAGTTCTCATTCACCTACATGACATTGTCACATCATATATTTTCCCATATATGAGAAAAGGAGAAACAGTCTTTTCTTTCACACTCGTAGAAGAAAGAAAGAAAGAAAGAAAAAAAAAACCAAACAACTTTGTTGCTTTGGTCTCTTATCCAGTCTCAATATGCATAATCACACACCACTCACAATGCTGGATTCCAACACTCTTTTTAGAGAAAATTATGAATGGTCAACAAGGAACATTCTTCTATGTCTGTCTAGTGTTCCTCTGGTCCTTGGCTTTAGCATCAGCATACCAAAAGGAGTAGTCCTCTGGTGTTCCTAGATATCTGACAGCAACATATGATCTTAAAAGTCAAAGAACGTATGGCGCCAGGAAACTCAAATACCATCGACTACTCATCTTACAGCAAAAAGGTAGTCTATGAACAGCTTAGCTCTCCAGGAACAGCCCACAGGGGCTCTCCTTGCCTGACCTTAGGAAATTCCTCTCCACTCTCCAAATGGGCAGAGAAATGAGAAGAAATCCCTTGGATTAATGACCTATGACTCTTGTTTCAGACATGCTCCTTGTTCCTAAGGCACCTTGTGATAAATCCTCTGTAGAGTGGCTTTAGTAGGGGTAGTAAGACAAGAAGGAAGGGTATCAGCAGTGGGGATAAAAGTGAACTCATCTGGGGATTCATTTTCTACCCTAATTCCCCACAAGAATATGTAAGTCTCTCAGCAACTAGATATGCAAAAAGGTTCACCTCAAACCCACCTCACCAGATCTGTTATCGCTGTGATAACTGGCCCACTGCAGGCCACGGATGGAGGTCACCTGCATACACAGTTAAATGGAGACAAGCACACAGGGTAAAGCCACAAAGAAATGCATGTGGCTGCCTAATAGACTCAGTGCACAGTAACTCGACTTTCTGAGAACATGAAGTCAGGCAACTAAGATCCTTCTCTTACGCATTTTCATCTTACCTGTTCATGTATTAAATGGGTCCCAGACATTAATTTGCTACAAGCCTATATCTGACACCAATAACCTTTCATAAGAACATGTATTACAGGCTTCCAAAGAATCTGAGTAAATGTAATCAGTACCAGTGGTCCCTGATTTAAGCAATTTAAGTCTCTGTGCTCAGTAAAACACAGACATTTAAAACTCCTGCTGCTACATTACACCTAAAGTGAAAAAAACAGAGAAAACAATGGAAAGTTTATTATCTTTGACATAAAAAATACCCAAGAGATTGTTACCATTATTATAACTAAACAATTATACAAGCTAATTTTTATACAAGTCCTTCACTACAGGACTGTCTTGTATCTCTGGCTGGACATGTAAATTTTATTTAAAACTAAATTATATTCAAAACAAAATGGAAAACGATTTTGTGCTTTCACAAAAGCAAACCCAAAACACAAAAGAAACTTCTTCCTTGGTTAGCCTTCTGAATTTCTAGACATAATTACAGGGAGAAGAAACACATTTTAAAAATCTATCTAAAATCTTTACACAAAAACAAAGAAGCAATTTTTGTTTCCCAAGGATTTATTTCCCTCTCTGAAGTACAACTGCATTTTTAATTTTTTTTTCTTTTAAGACCCAAGGTCTAGTTCCAAAGGTCTCTACTTAAAATAAGAAGAGTTTCCATAACTGCCTAAGCCAGCTAGCAGGATTGACTACAAATATGGGAGATACACCAAACTGAAAAAATTATGTATGCCAAATAAGATTACTTCTTTGAAACAACTACGGATTTTATTTTGAATGGGAATGGCTGCTGTTAATGACTGGCTACACAGCCAAGCTATTGGATTTACCAGAAAATGAATAAAGACTGTATCCTTCCAAAGAGAAGTTGTCACTTGGATAATGAATGCTATCTGAACACCTGAGAAACAACATACTTGTGTAATGTGGAAATTAAAGAAAAGAAACAAAAAGAGGAATTACCCGGTACAACTATGAAGCTTCTGTTTCCTGCAGATGAAATATTCCTAAAACTATCTTGTGTTCAGAAGACATACCAGGTACTTTTTGTAAACTTAAGCAGTGAAACAACACATTCCAAATGCTTTCAGTTCTACTGCACCAGGCCTGTCTGTGGGCACACTGCAGTGCAGACTGGGCACATACTGACTGGGATGACATTCCACATTCAATGCTGCTTTTGGGCTTAAGTCAGTGAGACCAGGTAGACTGACACAGTTCCAAAAAAGTGACCTGAGCCTTATTAAAGGTTGGTCCACTCTTCAGAAAGCAGGAAGTGAGTGATATGTTGCCCATCTACAGTGCAACTTATCTTAGCAAAAAACATTAACTAATGGCTTCAATACAGGCACATACTATTCATGTGTCAGTGAGTGAACAAAATTGGTTGTAAGGAGGCCTTATTAGTTTTTTACAATGCGAGAAAATATATTTCTAACCTTAATATGAGCAACAAACAGACAGGAAAGGAAAGTAGCTGTGAGTTAACAACAGGGAGGCCACAACATAAAAAGAAGAGGTTTTAGCAGATATAACCCACTAGCCTGCAACAAGATGTGCAGCTGAGGATCAATAATTCTGGAATATCTAATGTACATACAGGTCAAAGTTCCCTTCACCATAAATAAATCCTAATTAGAAAGTGTAATAGCTGCCAGATAGTGCACGCAGGGCTCTGCAGATCTCACAGCAAAGGACCAAAAGCAATCATTGAGCAGGGCAGTGCTGACACTGTGGTCAGACTGAAGAGACTTTTTCATCTTCTTCTGTTTAGTGCCTAGTGTGACACTGTGCTCTCCCCTCCCACTTTTCTGCTTCAGCAACAGCCACCAGCAGTGGTCCTGACAGCTGTATCTGGCTGAAGCTGGACTCTGAGAAGACAGGTAATAACACAATAGTTAAGGGCCATAAGTCTTGCTCAACAGCTAAGGGCCAGTTGAGCATGAGCTAACCCAAAACACAGCTTCCATGCAAATGTAAGTCAATCATCTTACTCTATAAATAGTGGACAGCCCAGGGCCTGTTAAGCTCTCCTGCATGGCAGTAGGCTGTGCATCAGGATCTCCACTTGAGCAGGGATGCCTCTTAGGGTTAACTACTCAAGGCTGAGAGATTCCCTGCTGTAACAGATTCTTACTAAGTGCTTAATAGCACACTAAACTTTGAAATCTTAGCTAAGTGAGATACAGGATTGATTGTGCCCGTATAATCCTTTAGATGCAGACCACTGGTCAAGCTTGGGACTAAGCCACACCTGAACTGCCCTCAAAAAAGGAGTTTAGAAAGCAAGGGGATCCTTTCTGAACCTCATGACTCAGTGAAGGGCCCCCCTAACAGTTTTGCCTGACCCTGTCCTCATGCAGTAATAGTTAGGTATACCTTGTCAACAAATCTTGTTAAAGTGTTGTCACTTTCACTCATAGAGTGGTTTGGGTTGGGAGTGGACCTCGAAGATCATCTAGTTCCAACATCCCTGCCATGGGCAGAGACACCTTCAACTAGACCAGATTGCTCAGAGCACCAGCAACCTGGCTTGAACACCTCCAGGGATGGGGCATCCACAGCTTCGGTGGGCAACCTACTTCAGTGCCTCACCATCCTCACAGCACAGGATTTTTCCCCAGCATCTAATCTAAACCTACTCTCATTCTGAACCCATTCTCCCTTGTCCTGTCACTACATGTTCTTGTAGATAGCCTTGCCCTGTCTTTCCCTGTGGATGGACCCTGTGTCTGTATCACTTGGTTAACATCTCAGCATTTCTTATTTAACTGCGTCAGTGCTGTAGATAAACTGCAACACCTCATTCCTAACGTAAATGTCGTTCCAGAAGCAAAGCAGGATGTGCCCGTAACAGCAGTGTCTGTGCTTGCCATGCTGTCCCTGTGGGGCTGTGTGTGCAGGAGATGGGTTACATCTGGCTCACAGCACTGACCTGAGCACAGGATACCCGGTGAGGAAGGAGACAGGGTAGGTTTGGTAAGCCACAAGAAGAGCCTGTAGAGAGCATCTGGAGAGAACCTGGCATGCTCCAGTTAATGCTGCATGTAGTGCTTAATGTGGCATAGATATACTGCACTCCATAAGTGACAGAGGAATTGCACATTGCAGTCATCAATTCTGATGTTCCTGTCACAGTCCTGCCTTTACAGTCCTTGTCGTCAAAGTAGTTTGTATCCTGTGTGTGTGAGCAGTGTGGACGTGGCTGATGTCTTGCTGTCTGAATGACGCTTCGTGAATCTCTTGGTCACATATTTGATCAGTAACTTTCATTATTCACAAACCAATACTTTAAAAAAGGAGGTGTGTGTGTGTGTAAAATCCTCAATCATTTTTGCTACTGATTTGCTTATGTAACTAAAGTTCCCCTTAAACCAGAAGCTGCTGTGCAAGGATACTGTTGATTGCAGAATGTGATGGATAATTAAGGCTCCTGAACTGCAGAAGTGCCCTCTAAACACTCCAGTGCTACTGCTGGGCTCAGTTTGGTTATCAGCTTTTCAAGGAAATATTTTACTACATTGGGATGAATAGTTGTGCAAAATACAATGAAACTGTTCCTGTATTTATAGTGCTTCCAGAGGTTTTGGTAATTCAGATTAGCAATTACCATTTCAGTGACCTTTTAATGAAATGTTTATTCCTTTTATACAACAGCCCATGAAGAAAACCTCATTTCTTAAAGCCAGTTATTTGAACACTGTTCTCCATCTAAAGGCCTGAAGAGCCTGAGGTTTTTGAGAAGTTTTGAAATTTGTCTGAATGTGAATTATTGTACTTGCTCAGCTTTTTCTGCTTCACATCAGCTAATGTTACAGTGTGTATCTGATGGATAGAGACCATAATTTGTAAGCTCTGAGGATCCAAGCCCTTTTCCTTCTTCCTCCTAAGAGACACTGAAGCTGTAAAAGAAGTATAGTCCCATCTCCTGACAATTTGGCACAGTTACTCCCAGCACTGTGACCTTATTTTCAGAGACTGGGTTGTTTTGGTAAAGCCCTTACTAAATAAATTTGCAATTCTCATGTTGTTGATATCTTTTATGTTCTTTGAGTGATGAATGAAAGTATTTTTTTCCAAATTTAAATAAAGCAAAAAATAACGTAGGGGAACAACCTAAGGAATTTTCTAAGAAAATATAATTGCCATTTTTTTATTTCCTCTAAGATTCCTGCCCAATTTCACCACTGAGTTTTAACACCACCAAGTCTTCCCAGAGACTGCAGAACTGACTGACATACCCTAGCAGTATTGAGCACACATGTATGTGGCTGATCTTGTGGCTCTGGTACATGACCAACTGCTGTATTTTATGTGCAGCCTTTCTCCTGACATTGGCCTGTAGGGTTCTTTGTGTGATCATAAATAGTTTTTATGGTATTTTCCAATGATTTGGTATAAAAAGTTCATAGAATCATACAACATGCTGAGATGGAAGGGACCCATTGGCATCAAGTGCAACCACGGGGCAGGGGCACAACACACCAAGAATACCGCCAGGTGCCTGAGAGTGTTGTTCAAATGCTTCTTGAACTCACACAGGCTTTGTGCTGTGACCACTTCCCTGGGGAGCCTGTTCCAGTGCTCAACCACCCTCTGGGTGAAAAACCTTTTCCTGATATCCAATTTAAACCTCCTCTGACTCAGCTTTATGCCATTTTCTCTAGTCCTGTCATTGGTCAGGAAAGAGATTAGTACCTGCCCCTCCACTTCCTCTCGTCAGGATGCTGAAGACCACAGTGAGGTCTCCTCAAGGCTGAACAAACCAAGTGACCTCAGTTGCTCCTCATATGGCTTCCCCTCCAGACCCTTCACCGTCCGTGATGCCCTTCTTTAGACACTCTCTAATGGCTTCATGTCTTTTTTTATATTGTGGCACCAAAAATTGCACAAAGGACTCGAGCTGAGGCCACACCAGTGCGGAGCAGAGCAGGACAGTCCCCTCCCTTGACTGGCTGGCGATGCTTTGCCTGATGCTCCCCAGGACATCGTTGGGCCTCCTGGCTGCCAAGGCACTGCTGACTCATATTCAACTTGCCATTGACCAGGACCCCCAGGTCCCTGTCTGTGGCACTGCTCTCCAGCCTCTCATTCCCCAGTGTATACACACAACACACAAACTATCAAATGTTGTTAAATCACTAGTTTATATCAACAAACATACTGCTACTTCTCAGTTACAAGTGAAGACCATCACTCCACCTGTAACACTGAGAAACTTGATAGACAAAAGATGAAAAACGAACACCTTACCTAAATTGCTCAGGCATGATTCAAATGCTGTACAAAGGCCACAGGATGGTCCTTCATTTCATCCAAGAGGGGCTAAAGGAAGGAACAGCTCTCTCCAAGCTGCTGAATGAAAGAGCATCTTGCTCTGACAGATACCAAGCCCTGCTGTTCTGTCTCCCTGCAAGGTTGTCCTGTGCTTGCTTTCCTTGAATAAGCTGCAATAAGCTTTGCAGCTCCCCACCACCCATACATACTCTCTCTTTTGAGAAAGGTGGCTGTTTTCTGCCCATCTCAGGGCCCAAAGCAGCAATGATTCTTCTCCTTACCCTGACCAACTCTGCTCCTTGCCTGCTCACTGAGAAAGCACTGCTTGGAGCACAACAGCTTTTGCATTTCTACTCCTCCTGCTCCCAGCTTGGGCTGCTCTACTCTAGTCTGGCTATTTCTCTTACCATTTTGACCTATTAAGTGCTCTGGGGCAGTGAATAAGTAAGCAGAAATAGTTAAAAGAGCTTGAATGTGGAGCAAATTGCACAGCATTAAAATATACCCTTAATAGGAAATATGCAGCCCTCCTATGAGAGCAAAATCTTTGGCTTTAACGACCCCAAAGTAATTTTGTCCATCGTTCCCTCTCAATAGAAGAAATGGACCAAGTAGAGGTGCTTACCTGGACAATTTAAAAATAAAACTCAGAACTCTATTAGCATCACCATGCAAACAGCCATTTTGTGTCTTTGCAAAGAGGTATCAAAATGTAAATACAGCAGTATTCTTAGAAAAGAGAATGATTTCAAGTTAAAAGTATTAAAATAAACAACAGTTACAGACAAACAAATTTTAAAATTTATCACTGATGGATTAACTCCTTCCTTGTTCAACTCTGCCACTACTTGAGCAGAAGGTGATTACTAGTACCATCACTGGTCACCAAAACATGCCAAAGAACTTCCTAACAATACCTTTGCAATAGCAGCTGACAAGCTATATTTCTCCAGGGAGCCTTGTCCTTGCTACATATGGTTGCAATACCAGTGGACAAACATGCTGCTACTAAGACAAATTTCCTGTGTATTTATTGGTTGCATTCCAACCATTTTGTATTTATGCAGCACAGCAGTAATTTCTTCTGCTTTACATCGGGATTAGAGAAAAAACTTTCGGTAGTCACTGCAGTTTTAATCGCCTATATACCCCTACAAGCAACAGATAGAACATCCAATTCTTAATCTGTACGAAAACCTTCTTATGGACTACTATGTGTGCACCCTGTTTAAACACAAGTTCTGACTGCCATTTGGGGCCCACCTTTTGTAGCACTGCCAAGCCACAGGAGCACGGGCTGCTGCTGGCCAGCTGCACCCCACCCACCTGCATGAGCAAAGGAAGGACTGACTGCTGGTGACTGTAGTGGTGGTAGGTGAAGAGGTTACCCTGGCTAGGTGACAAGCCAGCTGTGCTTTTGGCTCATTGCAGCTGACAGCTGCCCTCTAGTGATGCAGATGCAGCAGGAGAGTTGGAAAAGTTATTCACTAAAGAGTAACAGATTATTTTCACTTAATTTTGTACCAGGACAACAGATCAGAACCACAACCACCTGAACCTTGCTCCAGGGCAATTACCAGCTGTGATGTGAAGGCCCAGCCCAATGCCTGCACATAGCAGACCTCCTGAAGTTTTAGAGAAAAAGCAGCTGCCTGGGAACAACCAGACACTCACAACTACCTTTCTCCCCTGGGACAGTGGGGAAGAAGGCTGTGGGGAGAAACCAGTTCACATATGAAGAAGAGCCAGAAGAATTGTGCCTTGGTTCTGTCACATAGCAGTGCCCATCAGGCAGTATCAGGGCTGGGTGGCAGCCTGCTACACTCACTATTACCTGCCTGCCATCCCTGCCCCTTCCCTTTTCTTCAGCTTGTGTAATAGACATGAAAGAACAGAGTCTTATTGCGGAGGAGAGAGTATGAGTTATCAAATTTCAGCAGGTAGATGCCCTCGCCTGGGTACTCATGGCTGCCTGCCTGCACCTCCCGATGGCTGTTCCTCCGATATACAGGCATGATCTCTCCATAGCGGTTCCGCAGATAGCTTTTGGAGCCCCTTTCCACATCACCAGCAGGGGAGAGTCCTGAATGGGAAAGAGACAAGTAGGCCAGAAACTGTCAATAAACTACATAGTCCAGAAAACAACCAACAAGACCAGAATGCAGCACAGACATGCATATGGAAGGCTAACTATGATAGCATTGCCCCTGGTGTCTCCTCGGACCTTTCTGCAAATAATTCCTACAAAGTCCAGTCTTCCTTGTCATAACAAAGGACATACCAAGAACCAGTTCTCTTGGGAATACTGATGGGACAGTATTCACTTGCCTGTCAGCCTAGTCTCCTCTCCCTAAACCTACCTTTTAGACACCTCACTGCTTTTAAACACAAAACAGCAGTCCACTGATACAGCCTTGAAGCAAAAGAAAGACAGATAAGCTCTTATGTATAACCTCACTGGGTTTATGTCCTCAATTTACTTCTCCAAGAGGATTCCTCATACCGGAACCTATCCCTCTTTGGAGGGCCTGCAAGATTCAGACACCAACTCCCCAGCTACACTGGTCACACACACACTGAAGCCACAGAACAGGCAACATTGCAGTGTGTTTCACAAGTACAAAGACATGGGCAGCAATCCTTTCAAATGAAGTCAGGAGTTACTGATGTACCGAGGAAAAAAGAGAGGAAAAGAAAAAAACACAAACCAAAAAACCAACAACCAACCAACCAAAACCAAAAACTAACACCTGAAACAAAATCTTTTTGCCTCCACTCCACCAGAAATTTCTCAGTCAGTGTCTAAGAAAAACAGTCAGGTTAAAATTTGAGACTTCAATCTTTTTATCAGCAAGCAGTTGACTGAATGAATTCTGATTTTATTCTTCCATTTTAAGAATACTCTTGGAGAGGACAGCCATTGATATATGCTGAAGCAGGAAGGGCTAAATGCTTTCTTATCACAGTCTAACCAAGAACCCAAAAGGCTGCACAGATAGCAAACAGGTCGAGTAAACAAAGCAGATGGAAATTCTAGCATCTGACAGATACTCGCAGCAGCATGGCAACAAGCACCACAAATTAACCTTTATAAGAGCTGCACTAACCTTCAATTTCCTCGTCCTCCTCTTCATCTTCCTCATCACTGGATTCACTGACCTGAACAGTAATGGCTGTGCTAGTAACTGTGGTCCAGTCAAAATAGACTCCAAACCCAATGTCATAGTCATCTGTAGCAAACTCCCAGCAAATACATTTCCCATCAGGGTGGGTTGGCACGTGGACTGTGACCACCTCGCCTCGCTTCACCACCATCCGGCCATTCTTCTCCTTTCCCATCTTGGCTTTGAATTCCTTCATCTTCTCAGTGGTCCACATGGTAGGTGCAGCCAGAGGGGGAGGCTGAGCTGAAACAAGGGAAAACATCACGGGCTCACACACGACTTTTCACTACTGACAAACCATTATCTGAAAATAGTGAAGCTATTTCTGATAAGGCCTTTGGATTCTGGGGTCTTCTCCCAGAAGCCCTGGATGTGAAGTTTTTCCATTCATTAGCCAGAAGCCCAGATTTCCAGCAGGAATTAGAAGTGTCTCCAGGACAGTCTCTGCTTGTCTCTAGCCAGGGCAGGCACTTTCAAAATTACCCAAACAAGTGTTTTGTCTTCAGGACTCACCTTTTCTTTGCTCCCCAAGGAGGTCTGCAGTCTCCAGCTCAGCTGAAAGGATATCCACAGCACCAGTGTGATCTGACTGAATCATGACGATATCCCCTACTCCCTGGGGTACATGGTAGTTAGTTACACGAACAACAGCTTTCTGCACAAAGCACACAAGAAACATTGTCACAAAGACCATCCTAGTTAAAAAGTCTCTGCCTGGATTTGAAAAAACTCATTAGTAACCCAGGCATCCATTGATACCAAGTCAGATCTGCAGAAGCTTCTATTAGTGTAAAAGAACTGGCTGGCTCCAAGTCACCTATCAGCATTGCTTCCCCCACAACACCAAAGTCATGAACTTTGAAATCAAATGCTGCATTAGCCTTACAAATCACACACCCCTTGGCCTTCCTGGGATTTCCTGGGTAGGTACATCTTTGCATCTGCTTCAGAGTTGTCACCCCTCAATAAAGCATAAGCCTTACAGATTTAGCTGACTACTCTTGGAAAGAATTCCTAAGACACAACCTCTCTAAGGAGAGCTTTTCAGCTGTGTGCATCTCAGCTACAGCCACAATCAAACTGTCATTGCTGCATCTCAGTTAAAAGTCCATCTGGTTTACTAGGCCTTTCTCCTCATATATGCAAACTCATAGGTCCTGAGCTGAGTGTCACTTACACTTAGGTTTTCCTAACTCTGTCTGTAATGCAAAAAACCTAGCTGCTCACATGAAGAAACCAAAAACTTTCAGTTCCCTCTTCCATAAATTTGCAAGAAGGGAATACCCAGAAGGACCAGATAAGAGGCAGAAAGTGAGAATTACCTTGAAGCCTTAAAGAGCAAAGAACTGCCAGGAGGAGAAGATTAGCCAAACACACAAGAGGAACTTTGCAAATCAGACTAATAACACTTTACATCCTACTAATGTATAGAAAAAATGTAACTGAATCTATGTTAATACTACTTTTATCTCAACAGAACAGCCTCAGTCCCATAGCCATAAGCACAGCAGTAGGATGGGAGAACTGTCATGGCACCTCTGTCCTTGCTTTCAGACGTAAGAAACATTCATCTACCTCTTTGAGGGAATGGATTTCGCCAGGCAGCTTCTCTTCTAGTTCAGCCACTTCCTGGTTTTTCAAAGTGTCAGCTTCTTCCTTCGAATCCTCTGTTGTGCCTGCACTCAGCTGTGGCCCAATCTGTGACCTTTCAGAGGAAGAGAGCACTACAATTGAGCACTTGCACCCAGGGCACAGCCAGCAGAGGAATCACTCCGCTCTGGAACTCAAATTCAAATGAACTGAAGGAAACAAGCTTCTTTGGTCAGCACCTGCCAACTGCACACAAAGAACTCCTGACACCCCAGTCCTGCCATCCATCTCTGCATGACTATCTTCCATGTGAGCCAGAGGGAGCAGCTTCAGTGGGGTACTCCATATTTATTGTCCTTTAGATGGCAGAAATTCACTGCACTCACCCCACAGCATGCTAGCTCCCCAACACAGGGCAGGCATCAGCATCAACTTTTCTGCCCGAGAAAGGACAACTTCTTTTATGCCAACTACTGCATGACATCTGCATACCCCATTAAAGGTCAACTGATCAATGAAAGAATTCAAAACAGTTTTGACAGCCATCCTGAGAATGCCATCCATTTAAGCAGCCCATTATGCCTTTCCTATTAGCAACCTCAGCAGATAAAGGGAGCACCTGTGTCTCTCTGCCATATCCAGATACATTCCCCAGATAAGCAAGCCGTAAAACACACAGTCATCATCATGGCTAGGCTTCCAGAAGGAAGATTTGGGAAGGGCTCTACGCATGCTTGCAAGACACACAGTGGCAGCACAATAATAGCAAAGAGGCCCAAGCACCGCACTGTAACAATAGAAAATGGACGTGTTAAAACAAAAAGAAAGGTTAAAACAAAAAGGAGGAAAAGAACAGGCAAGAAAGGAAACATCTTTGGCATTTATTCACAGGTGAGGGTTTTCTTCTAAATTATACTGGAAAAGTGCTGCATGTTTTCTATAGCTGGAAAGACTTATTATCCCAAACGAACTCAGACAGATGCCAGCAGTATCCTCTGTAATGCTCTCATTACATAAGCAAAACTTACATGAGAAGCAACCTAGTATTAAATAAGAATAGAGACAGTTGTCCTTTTAAAAAGCAAAGCCTTCTCACAGCACTATAAAACCAATGTCACCTGCTTTAGTCTAAAGGATTGGAAACATGAGAACAAAGCACTAATGGAAAAAACATGGATTTCCTGAAATGACTCCCATCAAAAAAGAGAAACATTCTCATTAGCAAGAAAGTAGACTATTAGTGTGATTTGGAATAGTTAAAAAACCCCAAAAAACACAAACAAACAAAAAACCCCACATGGCTCAATTCAGACACATTCCTTCCTGCATCCACAGAGAAGACTTGAACAGGGCAAATGTAGCTTTTGTTTCCAAATCTTAACTCACATGGCAGTACAGAAACAAAGCCCTTTTTTACTTAAATTCTCTCAACAGTGTGATTTCCTTTCCTAGAACGGCATGATAGACCAGAATGTCTGTAAGTACAACTCAAATGAGCTGAATGTCAGGATTAGAAAATGGCAACAGATGGACAAGACAAGAAAAGAAGGGATACTTGGAAGGAAGAAATTTTTTAAGGAAGAATTCTCAGACTTCTAGACAATCATTTTCCAGCCTGTTTGCTCTTTAGTTTAGCAGTTGCATGGATACACGTAGAAGGACTACTTGGTCACTTGCTACCATAGATGCACACATCTCCCTCAACATAGGGGCTAAGAGCTTGGAAATTCTTCTTCTGAGTCTCACTGAAAGATTAGGAAGAGCTACACAAGCTTTAAAAGCAGACTTACAATACCATTCAGCTGATTCCTCCTCACACAATCCTTTTGGACCATCTCCATCCCTTTCAAAGGAGATCTAACTTAAGACAAATTTATTAGATAATGTCCACAAGTATCCATTATCCACTTTAGCAATTTTGCTCACATCTATATTGATTTCTTCAAATAAAAATGGAGGATGTTATAGAGAGATGGAGGAACTCATTTAGAGTCAAGAAGGCTGATAGGCAGGTCATCAGCATCAAGCCAAGATAGCATCAAACTACCGCTTTAGTGTAGGGTAGTTTGTTGTAGCTTTTCTTTCCTGGATTTTTTTTTCCCCATCTTTTTCTGTGAAGCTGTGGTTCCTCTACTGCAGTTAATTCACACATTTCTGAAACCGTATCCTGTACAACAAATGTATAATGGCAAATGAAACTCCACTGCATGGTATTAGTGCTTGTAACCAATGAAATTACTTGGCCACAAAACACCACATGCCCAACAAATACCAACAAGCCAAACATCTGATAACAGCGTTGATCAGCAGCATTAATGGAATGACACAGAAAACAAAGGATGAAGAAAAATGCCAAAACATTGTCAAGAAAACAGTAAAAGGTGTTTTCTTGCACAGCCTCTGTCAGAATTATAGACAGTGGGAATCCTCAATCACTAAGGTATCCTTCAGACAGGATATACAAAATTTCCCAATGAAAGTTTATGCTCTTGCAACAGACTACAAAACCTTACAGAGTTCCTTTCAAGCAGAACGACTCTGTGATTTGAACCACTGAGCCATGAACTACACCTCATAAGCTTTAAAACAAACTCAAAAGCCTGTACGAACAGGCTCTCTCATACTCATTCCGGTATTGACTGTCCCAAAGCAGACAATTCAGTCTCCAGTCCCTTCTTTTTACCTGCACAGAACAAACTGCCATATAGAAGAGGTCACAGGGTGAAACAGACTGTCATGCATGTGGGCATAACACACAAAAATTTTCCTACCCGCTCTGCGAAGTACTGGACTCCAAAGAATCAACTAGCTGATCTGCAGACTCTGTCTTTTGAGCTGAGTCTTCATTTTCTAACAACAAACAGAATATAAGAAGAGAAAGCAAAATAAATGTTGGTTTCTATAATACACTGATGGGAGGAAAAACTGCAGCCAGCACTCAAATGTTGACAAGGTCACACAGCTGTGGAAGGAAGAGCTGTACCAACCAGTTTTTCATGTTATGAGCTGTATCTAGCACCTTGCAGAATGTTTAATTGCCTCAGCCTTAGGAAAGGGAGAACAAAAACCTGTGCATGTTTTTGGTGCAGAACCATTCTCAGAAGCAGGATTCACTCAGCAACCACTAATCCTAGATTTAGAAGGACACAACAAGGCTAAATTTCATCATGTAAAACTGAGCTGACAAAGCTCTAGAAAAAGCAGTCATGCAGCGGTTTCCACAGGGCCCTGAGGAGGTTCAAATTCCCAGGTCACTTCTCAAAGGACCGTCTATGAAGGTGGCTCCTGGTCTTCCCCGACTCTCCCGAACCCGGGGAAAGCTCCGTCGCCGTAAGATTGCGGGACGCGCTCCCAGCCCCGCTGTCCGATCGCACTAAGGCAGCGAACCGGGCACGGAGAAGTTCGGGCCTCTGCAGGCCGCCGCCGCCGCCCCGTGGGGCCGGTCCCGGGAGAGCGCTGGGAGCTGGGGGGCACCTTCAGCTCCGGGGCCCCGCCCGCCGCAGGGACCGCACGGCGGGGACAGCCCGGGCCAAGCCAAACCGAGTCTCTTTCACAGGGGAAAGCACAAACCTCCCTCACTCCTCGCTCTTCCCACTGAGGGCACGAACACCGCGAGCTTTCGCTGTAGCCTCAGGCGCGCGGGCACTCGGGAGCAGCTGAGCGCGGCGCGCCAGGGACGCCCGGAGCCCACGGTGCCACCCACTCGGCAGCGCTGCCACCGCGGGAGGCCGGCTCCTTGGGGAGGAGGAAGGGGACCCACCACGGAGGGGAAACGCTCGGCACTCTCCCTGCCAGGCCAACGCTAAGAGACGCGCCCCCAGGCCGCCCCCTGCCCTGCCCCGCCCGCC